>JBAGKK010367923.1:0-18780 GCA_037177015.1 Euceroptres primus
GTGTGTATGCATCTATACATGCATATTGCATCGAAACCTGACAATAGGGTGCGAAACATTGGTTAATTGTAAGAGAAATTCGGAGACTGTCGTTCCATGTACAGTACCCAGGATCCCGGGTAAGATCCAGAATGCTTAGATCAAACCCTCAATCCTGTTGTACCCAATGCATCTAACATAGGTGATGCCATGACGGGAGGAGGACTTTACGTTTTTGTTCTTGACGAACAATTTTTTTTTATTCAAAAATTTCAATTTTGTGCTTTGTGTTGAGACATTTTTGCCACATTGTCAGATTTACTCATTTACATCCTTTCCATGTAAATTCATTAAAACCTAAATTTGTTCACAGTGATAATAGACACATAGTGAAATCTTTTGATTTCTCAGTTGTTGCTTTTAGCACAACTGCAAATCTTGGAACTCTAATTTTGTATAATTTACCAAAATCGAAGAAGGTTTACCATATTGCTTTTCAGTACGTGGTCAACCCTAGAATTTAATCTCCATTACTTTTTAGCATGGATTTTGAATTCGATCCCTTATCCTCCAAAAACAAGTAAAGTAATTCAACATTCTCAGATTCATTTTCTTTTGCTTTTGCGAGCAATGTTAACTTCCCCTGAAAAATGTACCTGTATGACGACCGAATGGCACGATTCAACTTATTTAACCCACTTTCTGAAAAGAATTTAGGGATTAATAATCAATCATCCATAGATTCACTAAATATTCTTCCAAATCTGACTGACATATTTCCACCTAACTTCCATCATTGTAATATGTAAATCTTCAATTCCACCAATAACGTTCTCATTTCTAGGAAAATTTCAAAATCTTAAACATTTTACGAAACAAACGGTTTTCAAATTTAGCAACACTAGCTAAGTAGCATAGAATTATTTTCCTTGCAAAATAATTCTGGTGTGGCAACATTGCTGTCATCACCATACCAGTGAAAACTTTAATATTAGACTGTACCTGTTACTAATATTATTCTTTATTTAAACATTCCAATTCTCATATAAAAATGTGAAGCTTCTAACTAAAAACGTTACGGAGATTTGTCAAGTGTTCGATTTTTGTATCTCTGAATTTATTCACCTTTATCATCCACGATTAATTCCAAATTCATTTATTCCAAATTCTAATACTTTCCAATTTTATCACAGTTGGCCAGACTCACTCGAAATAAAATAAATAGAAAAAAAATAACATTTTAAATAGATGGAAGTGTTAGCAATTAAATATTCTAAGATCATAGAAAGTGTCTAATTTGAAATTATTTTGGATACAAAATAATTCTGGTGTGGTGACATTAATGTAGCCAATCGACTTCGCTTAATGGCACAAGACATGAATTATTAAACACAAAGATAAGCTCCGAATTGCTCATTGTAAGGGCACCGCGAAAAAGAGGTGCGAAAGAGATGTATGCCCGTCTGCGGTCTCAAGGTAGACTGAACCCTCGGGAGGAAGTTCCCTCCTGAGACCAACGACTGGCATCGGTCAAATCCCCACTCACCAAGTGATGAACAAGGCCTAATACTCTTTTTTTCAGATTCTAAATACAACTACTAAAATGCATTTCCTGTGGGGTTTGTGCCTTTTGCCTCTCATGAATTGTAGCCAGGAACCTGGTGGGAAAACCTACCAGATCACGCCACTGAAGTCTAGCACTGGAATTTATTATGAATACGCAGGTGCTATGAAACGAGCTTCGAGCATATGAAGGATAGTCGTTTTCATGAATATCGAGAAGTTCCAGAGCCTTCTCCCTGGTTACAAGGCAAGGGTTGACAACTTGCTGATGTATTGCCAGCAGGGTTTCGAGGACCATTGTGAAAAGGTTATCACCACTTATAACCTCGCCCCGAAGGTTACGATTGCCGACCGGCTGAGCAGAGACCTAATGGAAGAAACGTCCCAGCTAAGCAGGAAGGAAGAAATGATGTTCCCGGCCGCAATCCCACGGGCAGCTCGAAAATGACGAGCAACTTCACTGTTGGGATTTGTTGGAGGCCTTATTGGCCCCGTCGCTGGTCTTCTCACATATGAAGACGGAAAAGTTCTAGAAGCTCAGATTCAGTACTTGAATCAGGCTCAAGTCAACATCTCATACCTGGTGGGAAAACAAACACATATAATTAGATCCCAACTCAAAAAATTACATGACCAAATAAAAGACCATGAATTAAAAATAAACTACCAGGAAGACCAGCTGATCTAACTTACCAGGACAATAAGAAATGCCACCAGAGGAATCCTGGAAGTTAAACATATACAGATTCTGACACAACTGCTGAGAGCTGCCGAGACAGGGTTCGACGAATATATCCGGTCCGTTGATCTACCCTTGGACGTCATCCACACTTCCCGGCAAGGACGAATGCACTTGTCTTTGTTGATTTCCTCACAGCTTGAGCCGATTTATCGGGACATCTAGGATCACCACACGAAGTTGATGTTCCTAGTGCCCGGACCTGAAGTCGACCTTGAAGAATTAGCCAAGGTAGCTGTCGTCCGTGCCACCTACAAGGATAGAACACTTAGGGTTTTGCTGGACATCCCATTGCTGGAAAAGACTGACTACCTGACGTACCAAATCCATCCAGTACCAGTAGCCCAGTCTGTTTTGGGAAATGGTTTAGGAAGAGCATATGTCAGATCACAATTCTCCCACATAGCAGTGGAAGAATCTCAGCGAACATATGTCTTGATGATCCAACGGGAAATGGAAGCATGCATTGAATTATCGCTATACTATATCTGCAAAAACAACTTACCCGTAAATGAGTACACAGGGTACAAAACCTGCGAGAGCGAACTCTTGCTAAGCCCATCTGAACGCTCAGCGGATGGCTCCACTCCCTGTCGAAGCCTACAGAAGCAACTGTTGTATGTTCTAACCAACGAACGTATGCCGTAACCTTGGAAGGAGTGGCTATTGTGCAGTTGGTTCCCGGATGTGACCTTCGAACCAAGGAAAGAACCATGCCAGGCATAGCCAACCGAAGAGGAACCACCGAGATCATTTACGAGCCCCGACTGAATCTGAACATCTCTGTTCTGTCACCGGACTTGTTGGAAACGCTATATCTGAAAGCCAAAATACGAAGTGACCAGAGGGAGGGAACATTTCCAGAGGACAAGGTCTTCAAGGAGAACGAACAATCCTTGAAACAGCTCGAACATCAACTGTATGACTTAGGCTTGGAACGTCAATTCAAGGACAACCAGAACCTGATGATCCACGGCTCTTATTTGAGTATAATCTTGGTTGCAACTGGGTTAGCAATGTACATGTGCCATGCCAACATCATAGCCGGAATACTCATGGTGGGACGCTGTTTCTGCCCAGCTTGCAGACCCACGAGGAAGCTGAACCTGTAAGGAAATGAGACCGAAGTCTCCACGACTGATTTCACCCCTGAAATCTCAAGGGAATCCCACTCCTGCGCAGCCCTCGGATAATCGGAAGATCTAACCCCCAGTGCAGACGTTACATCTCGTGTTAAGAGTACGAAAATCTGAAGTTATATTATACTTAGTTTACTGAATTGTATCCAGATGAAGCGAGCGCTAAAAATCCAATCCTACTTTAATAACAAAAATTATGTACTTAATAGAATCTTGTGTGAGACCTCCGTTCCTTTTTAAAATAAATTACTTTTTACACCATAGATTTCAATTGAAGAAGAATTCGATGTCATTTTAAATCAGAAAACTTACAGGCAACTGAAAATTGCATGGAATCCTATCATAAGTGACAATTCTCCCGTACCAACTGCATAATACTGAGGGAATTCAAGTTCATCAATTAAAAGGGAAATAAGCAGATAATGCACTATTAGGAATTGAAAAGAATCCTTTTATTTTTTTCGAAATTATTAAATAAATTTTGAATTCTCCTTAACATCAAACACAAGAGTGGGTCCAGTCCAGTCCCCCACCCTCACCAGGGCTCATAGGCTGCAGGCTCCTGGGCGTGAATCTGACCCACCCCTGCCGGTACCGCTACCCACCGCTTGGGTAAGGGGGTCGAATTGCGCTATAAAAAAAAAAGAAAACGGTCTTCTTCTATCCTGTAAGAATTAAAATAACTAGGAGAAACCTTAGGAACGCACCAATTTCCAGCGGCAGGAAACTCGGGGGCAGTGCTCCCACCAAAGGGAGAAAACCTGCACCCACACTTAGATGTACCCCGTATACCAGGGCTGGTACGGTACGGGCGGCGAAGGCGGCAGCTCCGAGAAAGTGCTGAAACCATGACATCAAGGTGAGAAATAAAACAATCAAGCATAGAATTGACGAGTTCCGTAAAGACAAGCACTCACCATACGGAATTGGGGAGCGCTCTTTGAATGGCCCCCTGCCACATTTCCAGTGACTGAAAGAAGGAGAGACTAACTGCCATAGAGTGTCTTAGACCACGCTGAAAGTAAACAAGGAGTTAAAGGATGGTCTCACACCTCGTGACCGGGATTTTACCCTGCTTACCTTTGTCCAGTACACCCGGCAGACATAGTCTCTCTCGCGTTCATCCCATTGGTATTCTTGCACCCACAGTGACCGGGAAAAGGCCTACCTGGGCACCCGCCGCTCCAGGGCATCACTGTGGGCCC
Source organism: Euceroptres primus (assembly GCA_037177015.1). NCBI lineage: Eukaryota > Metazoa > Arthropoda > Insecta > Hymenoptera > Figitidae > Euceroptres > Euceroptres primus. Next base: position 4,626 of record JBAGKK010367923.1, read on the forward strand.
AAGGTCATTAATTTTTCTACTTTTGATTTTTTCAAAATTAAATATACCTGATAAATCAAAATTACATTCGTCCTTTCATTTCTAATTATTAGTGGATTTTAATTCATAACATGGTGGTTTTGAATTATTTCTATAACTATCATTATGGGTATATTACTAATAATTATATTAATTGATTATAATTATTATTATTTCAATTATTATTTTTATTATTATTTAATAATCTTTATTACTATTAATTGATTATTAAAAATTATTATTAATAAATTAATTGATTATTATTAGTTATTAATTGTTAATATTATTAATTAATTATTATTATTGATTATTACTTATTATTATTTTATTATTATCATTATTATTAATTATTATGTATTATTATGTATTATGATTATAATTATTATTATTTTTAATATTATTTTTATTATCATTATTATTAATTATTATTTTTATTATTTTATGTTTATTATTATATATTTTATATCTATATTATTTTTATTTTATTATTAATTATTATTCCTATTATTTTATATTTATTATTATATATTATTATATACTATTAGGTATTAATGATTATAATTATTATTATTTTATTATTCTTTACTATTATTATCATTTGTATTAATTATTAATTTTTAATACTATTAATTAATTATTGTCAATTATTATTATTATTAAATTAATTGATTATTATTATTATTATTATTAATTTTTCATACTATTAATTGGTCGTTGTTAATTATTAATAAATCAATTTATTATCATTATTATAACTATTATTTTTATTTGTTATTATATATATATATATTATTATATAATATTATTATTTCATATTTATATTATGATTATTATTGTTATTAATAGTATTATTTATCATTATTATTATAATCAAAATTGAATTTCCAATTAATTGTACTGGTAGTAATTATTTAATTATGCCAATTCTTCTATTTTTTCTTATTAAATAAAAACGTACTGGATAAATCGAAATTACATATCTAACACTCACCCTCTCTCACTCCTGCCCAACCGCCTCTATAAGCTGCCTCCGTTTGGCACGGGCGATTCGTGCCCGAAACAAAATCACCCCCGGGGAAGCTCCGCGAATCCGCAGAAGAGTGGCTCCCACGGGCACCCCTCGCCTCTTATCCTCCCTCACAACAGAGAGGAGTAGAGAGAAAAATAAGGCTGACATTGTCACTCGGAATTGAAGGAATTCTAGTTTTTCTTAATCCACTTGTCTTTGCACCTCATTTTAATTTCTGCACTCACTCCGATTCTCACTTGCCGCGACAGGTAGTTCTCACGCTCGATGAGGGCCTAATTAGCGCACGACGGGTCGTCCACGGCGATAATGGTCAGCCTCCCCACCTGAGACATGTCATACGTGTCTTCAGAAGCTCGGTGCCCCACTTAGAAAATCATAAGTCATATCACTGAAATGCAAGCATGCAAGCGAGATAATGCGAAGAAGAATAGGTGAGCCGGCACTGTACCCTCATGTATTACCACTATTACATACAAGGTCTTAACCTAACTAAACAGATAAAAGGATACTTTTCAAAATTTAAAGAAAAAGAAAAGAAAAACTTTTCCCTAAGAATCACCGACGGTGTGAATCAAATCAATTATACACTTGGGGGCGGGGAATATAACTTAACTTGTCATCGAGGCTTAAAATTTTGGATTTCTCAAATCGAAGGATATCTCGAAAATGGTAAGAGACACGCTAAAACGGAAAAAATTTTGAGGTTATTCAAAAAGGGAAGTTCATTGAAATGAGCCAGCCGGCCTACTAAGAAAAATTTGGAAAAATCAAAAATTTTGAGTCTCCAAAAATAAAATGAAATTGTATCGGACAAATTTCCCAAGAATACGGTGTTGTCTGAGGATATTGATTCATAGAAATACGGATCCCCAAGGGCTGCTACTAAAATATGGAATCCATAGGTAACTCCGTAATGTGAAAGCGCCGAGATCCTGACAGCGTGAAAATTAAAACCTCTCCGTCCTTAAAACCACCCTAGCTTTTGGGGACGAAAATGAAAAAATTCGGTGTGGTTTGTTACGAGCGACGCAAGGGTTTCGCTTTTGTAAAATTCATATTATAATTTTATAAATTGCAGACACTTGCATAAAGGTTTTGTCTCCTTGCCTCACCCGTAACCCGAGTGCTTGCGAAGAATGGCTCACACTGCACTCGCAAACTCGGGTTAAGAAATCAAGCGAGCTGGCTTTGAGGACTGACAAGACTTTATTTTGATTCTAAATTCCAAAGTGAATCATAGGTTCATTAATCCCGGAAGAAATCGAGGAAATTCCATGTCCTCTTGTTTAACGTGCTTTTAGGAACAGTAACTAGAATAATAAGCATATGCGAAAGCGCAGGGGCGCTCCATCGCGGCTATAAATTAGGGGATAAAAAGGGAGAATGAGAGAATGAAAGACGAAAGAATGAAGATTGTAACGCATCAAGAAAGGCACATGTAGCTACGCTAAAGAGAGAAGGAAAAGTAGAGTGAGAGAGAGTGTAATGAACTGCGCGAAGGAAGAACAAAGAGGGAGAGAGAACTCGTGCTCCGTATCTTCTCGCCATACACACGTGCAAGTGTCATACTATTGCTTCTGCCTTTTGCAATGCTTTGCATCCACTCACACGCACTGCGAACATAATACACATTAACCGATTGCTATAAACACTCGCATCTCGGCTGTTCAACACGAGATCCAGCTATGCTTCTGTCCTCCCCTCCCCATCATACCTATGAAGCATACACGTTGTGAATCTGTCAAACTCCACGTGTTTTCTCAACTAAAACAAATCTGCTTAAGGAACTATGTATTCCTAAAAATTAGCCACAACTAGAGGTCTAGACATTATTAAATAAATTTAAATATGCTATTTATTGAATCTAGACCAGTGTTGAAAGAAATAAACTGTATTTCCAAATCATTCCCATTATAAATTAATGGTCTGTGAACTTGAAGCAATTCGCTGAGCAAACACATTCTCAAGTTCAGTGAAGATAGCAGTAACGCGAAATTTCGCAAGTGCTGACAACAATTTGACAGATACACGTATGAGAATCCTAATTATCCCTACTAATACACTTCTAACCAATACCAATTTCCTGCATAAACAAAAACCCCTACCACGCTTGACCTCGCAAGGAACCGACGAGGGTGAGTAGGGACAAATTAAAATCACAGTATTCCGCGGGTCCAGGTAACGACCAGTTAAAGTAAAAGTTAAAGTTAAAGTAAAGTGGTCTAGCCGGGAAGTTCCTCGCTGGTCGCGCTGAGTGGGCGATAAGTCTCAAATTCTCAAAAGCTGAACAGAGTCAACCGGCGAAATAATCACACAGAATGTTATTTCGGATCCGAAAAAAATTTTAGCGAGTGATCTCGATAATTTCATAGCACCAAATCTCAAAACGGTGGTGTAAAATTATCAAAATATCAGATTAGGATTACCGAGAAAATTAATAAAGAGAATATCGATTGATTCCTATACTTTCGATTATTCTCTGGTTAAAAGACATTTATTCATTTTTCTCCGTAACTCTAATCGGAACATAGAAGCAAAGTGTCACTTCGAAAGTGTGTATAGTGAGGAAACGAACTAGAGTTATCGACCGACAACGACAAATTTCAAGTCATCGCCCTGACCAGAGGAACCGACGCTTCCCTCTGTTCTTCCGTACTAGTAGAGGATAAGTTTTACTGTAAGGTTTTGTTGTATCGCTTTATTTACCGTTTTTGTGCCATAATTTTCTACATAGACTTAGAATAAAATTGCAATTTATCTGGGAACTTGAACTCCAAATCAGTTTATCGGCAATCCTTTGGATTTCCCTTCCTTTTCGTTTTCACTTTCGCTTCTGGTAGCAGAAAAGAACAATAATAGAAGACAACCCCTTCAGTCCGAAGGGTTTGAGAAACGATCCCGCAATTATTAAACAGGATTTGCATCTTTGGATTCGAATCTTGTCAGTTTGGAACCTCCACGTACATAGTCCGTAGATAAATTCAGAAGAGACTTTTTGCAACATTTTAAATCTTTTCTTGTGCAATTTATTATTGACTTATAAATTCCATTTGTTTATAACAAATAAGAGCCGTACGTAACATTAAGGTTTTTTAAATTCTCATCAGAGAAGGTAATAGACTTGTGTAAAATTTGAACCCACCCCCCGTTTTTGTCAAACGTCCACGTTTTGATACTACCTGAACCCAAAAAAATGGTTCTCGCGAATGTGTCTGTCCGTAGATTTTTTTTTGTTAGCACGATAACTTTTAAAAGAATTGACAGATTGGCTTGGCCTTTCGTATTCTCGTTTAGTGTCCTAAAATAAAGGTCAAGTTTGTTAGTCAACCATTTTGAATAAAAATTGAAAACGTTACAGCAATTTGAAAATTTTTGAGACCACTTCTTTTTGCAATTTTTAAATTCTATGTACGGATATTCATAGTACTCAGAAAGTAGAACAATTTATCCTTATGACATTTTTCGATCAAATAAAAATTATCAGACATATAGCATTTTCAAAATTCGAAAAATCATTAGAAAATGAAGATTTTAAGCCAAACAACGCACGACATGAGAAAAAGTCCAGAAAAGAAAAACATTGCTTTTTAAAAGTTCTACAATATTGACATAACAACTTTTTGAATTTAAAAAAAAAATCGTAAATTCTAATTTTCCCGCCAAAAAACGTGAGATATGAAAAAATATTCAATAAAAAAATTATTGGACATAAATAGATCTACAAATTTTTTGTTCAACATTTTTTGATAGGATTAAGTAGTTTTCGTTTTAATCTTAAAAATTTTGTTTAAAAATTAAAAATTCAATTTCCCACTAAAAAACATAAGATATGAGAAAATCTGACAAAAAAAATAATCGGCCTTAAAAATATCTACTAATTTTCCATTAACCGTTTTTTGATTTGATAAATAATTTTCATTTTAATTGCGAGAAATACTGTTAAAAAACTAAAAACTAATTTTTCTTTACCAAAGACTTTCGCAAAGATCATGGGATTGTATTCTGCTTTAGCACACTTCTTTAAGGCAAAAAAGAAATGAAGAGTTCTTTAGCCAGCCACTTTTGATGAACGGTTTTAGTTTTATGCATCAAAAAACGTTTTTCAAAAATTAAATAAACCACTTACTATTTCTCCTCTCAAAATCAGTAAAATCCTTAAAAATTTTTGAAATGTAGTAAATATTTGAAATATCAGTAAATATTTTTTGAAATGCATTGAAATCGTTTAAAATCCGTGGAAGTCGTTCATATTCATTAAAATCTGTCGGAATCTTTAGAAATCGTTTGAAATTCATTAAAATCCATCCAAATATTATGGAATCCTTTAGAATGTTTAAAAACCCTCTGAAATCCTCTAGAGATCGGTGAAATTCTCTACTATCCAGTGAAATCTTTTGAAATACTTAAAAGACATTTCAAATCTTTCAAAGTCCATGAAAATCTTTCAAAATTCTTTAAAATCTGTTACAGTTGTAACATTCTAAAAATTACTTCTTAGAGATCGCTAAAAATCCTGTGAAATCTGTTCAGATTTTTAGCAATCTCTTAACATTTTTTAAAATTCTTTACAATTCTTGTTTTTAGATTATTTTTAGTGACAATTTTCGGTTTAACCAAAACCGTTGGTTATAACACGCTGCTTAATAAATTAGACATTTCTCCTTGGAATTTTAAAATGTGCGTAAAAGCGCAAATCATCTGGATAATTCGGGATAGGCTCGATCCAAGGGATGGAATAATGCAGCTCTATCTTCCAGATTTTTAATCTATTTGACAGGATAAGGGTCTGGTTTAGCTTTTTACGTGAAAGGGCTAGATCAAATCATTTCTATGCGGGTGTATATCTAAGCAAATGCTCGCCTGGAAAACGTCTGCAAAATTTTGTTTCTGTTTGGAGATTTTTAGAAAAAACTAAATTACTGTGATTACGTAATTTATTAGACAATTCAAGAAATCCATGAAAAAGATCGAACGTGAATTGCAAGAATCGTGATGACAATGTGTTCCTTAAGGTCGATAAAGCCTTAAGTAAGTTAATTGCCCTTTGAACTTGAAATCGGAAACAAAGTTAACAATCTCTCTATTTTTTTTAAATTAAAAAATGCACTTTTATTCGTTAAAAGGACAAAATGCCGAAAAATCCTATACACCGTTTTATAGAGCTCTATGGGGGGAACCAATTTCGCTTCTTATGTTTTTTTCTTATCTCGCGTCGTTCTCTCAAAAAATGCAAATTTTCATTTTGTTTCACCCACTCATTCTATTTTTTGCCCCTGAATTCGAATTTCACGTGGGTTAAAAGTGTTTTTTTTTTCGTATTTTGCATAGTTTTGCGTAAAATTTATTTTTCGACTATTTTCAGTGACATTTTTCGGTTTAACCAAAACCGTTAGTTGCAACATGCTGGTTAATAAATTAAACATTTCTCCTTGGAATATGAAAATGTGTGTGAAAGAGCAAATCATCGACATAATTCGGCCTGCGATTGATCTGAGGGATGGAGTGATACAGCCTCATCTTCGATACTTTTAATTGATCTGACTGGGTCTTGGTCTGGTTTCACTTCTTACGCCAAAGGGCTAGATCAAAAATTTCTGTTCTGGTGTATACCTAAGCAAATGCTCACCTGGAAAACGTCTGCAAAATTTTTCTTTTTAGATTTTTGGAAAAAATAAATTACTGTGATTGCGTAATTGATTAGACAATTTCAGAAATCCATGCAAAAGATCGAGCGCGAAGCACGAGAACTGTGATAAAAATGTGTTCCTTAAGGTCGATAGAACCTTAAGTAAGTTAAGTGCCATCTGAACTTGAAATCAAAAACCAAGTTAACAATCTCCTTAAAAGTCCTGAGCGCTTTCAGAAAAGTAAACATGATTTAATTTTTAAAGAATCAATAAAATATTAATTAGTCGCAGGCGTAATCGCGAGCCCTAGGGGCGCTCAAACTTATTTTAATAAGAGAGAAATTTAAGTATTGTGCTGAAATTTCGGAAAATAATAAAGAATATATTGAAGCATCAATGTCGGGTGCGTTTCAGTTTTTATTTTGAAAAAAATTTCAAAAATAATTTTTTTTCAAAATAAAAATATGAATCACACCCGACATTTATGCATCAATATATTATTTATTATTTACCATAATTTCAGCGTAAGATTTGTATTTCTCTCCCTCAATAAACCTGTCAAATATAAGTTAAAAACGTTCGATAATTCAAAGTATATGACACACTGTTAAGTTCATATTCATAAAATTACAAAATTTACTTATAACAGTAAAAGTTATTCATGTGGAATAAACTTGACTTTGCGCAAAGAACGACGAATATTCTACGAGCTCGGAAGCGCGATCAAACTAGCAAGCGAAGCAACCTTGGCATGCTATAAATGGATTATCGTTGATATAATGGATTATCGTTGCTATAAATGGATTATCGTTATCGTTGGACTTAGCGCGTAGCGCGACGGCCACTCCGCGCGCTCTAGACGCGTTCTGTTCTCCCTTTTGAGGTACGGGATTGCAGTACGTAAACAGAAGTGAGAATTGTTCTTTGCTAATTGGAGAAATACATTTGAATTCGTCGTCAGTAAAACAACTTTCATCTTCAAATTGATTTTGATCATTGGCCACATGCCTCAGTTGTTGCAAAAATATCTGTAACTCTTGCCCTTTTATTAGATATGGTCGATTAACTGATATGAGTCCTTGCAGGATTATGCTCGGGGAGTATTCCTTTTTGTCCAAATGATGTGCACAACTTTGAATATTTTCCGGAACATAAATGTTACGGAAAAGACAAATGTTTACCCTTCACTCTATGGACAACCTTTCCGCATTTTGTCTAGCATTGCATACTAAGCAATATGCACTTGCCTTTCGCGATAACACGTCTAAACGCATTGTACTTGAATCAGCTTCTATAGCACGTATCTCATCTAATATGGATCTATTACAATTAATACATAATCTGAATTCATTATTATTCAAGGCAAGAGGCGGGTCATTAAAAGCATCCTTTCGTGTAATTGCAAGTTGCGCTTTATTGGCATCTTCCATGCCATTTATTCGTTGCATTCGCCGAGGATTAGGTCCTACGTTACAAACATGGCAGGTAATCTGTCTTTGAAACGCCATCGTTTATTATTTATGCAATAAAAAATAGAGATAAGTATTCACTTATAAAAGAAGCGATCAGTTACATACAAATTAATAGGTTACTGAATGAATACTAAATATCATCTGTAAGGCAACTAAATATTCTTTTTTTTGAAACCTGTTGACTTCAAAAGGATAGTATAGTTTTTTGCAAATCTGTATACTACTCACCTGTTTAAAAAACGTAATGGCGTATTTGTGCATTATACAGTAGTGTTAACGTATGCCTTATTTCATAAAATAGGCTGTGAGTTTAATTTTGCATTTAAAAATATGCGAACAGCCAGCTTCAGAGTCAAGGCACACATGAACACTACTGTACATCTCGTTTTGCAGCGTAAAGTTTCACATGAAATAGATCGTCGTCTTTATTTAAAATTTAAAGATAAACCATTCTGTCTATTGTGCATGGAATAAGTAATAAACAATGGGGAACCGAAGACAGATAACATATTATGCACTTAACGTAGAACCGCTTCTTAAACTGCTTTTAATCACGGATCACTGAAAAAACAGGTAATAAGGCCAACTACCTGAGTTAGTAAAATATGCTGCTGCTACTTTATTGGTTGGCACAACCAATTTCTTGTTGGTATTACTCCCGATTTGTTAACGTAACAATTCAGTTAGTATTTTAATATTATTTTTATTTCTGGATTGTGGCCGTAAGAGCCCCTGACGCTTGGGTAATCCCGTTGCGTCCCCTTCTGAGCCTAAGCGTGGCCCCAAAGCCCTCTTCATACGGTGAGGACCGCATCCACGCTATTGGCCGCTATTTCCGACTCATTGATGCGGTTACTACCCGTGAGTGTTAGACGTTTCTCCGCCATCGCGGGGCAATGGCAAAGGATATGAGTAGCTTTCTCATCGTCCCTTCCGCACAGAGGGGGCTTTCTGCGAGCCCTATCTTATGTCTGTGATAACCAAGGTTCCCATGTCCTATAAACATTTCTGTTAGGACTTTGACTTCGTTCCTTCCGAGCTTGAGTATTTCCTTCTTTCGGTTAAAGTTTAAATTTAAACCTTGTGTTTTGGCCTGTCTCAAGTCAGTGGCCAATCTCCACTCCTTTTGATGTTCCTCGGTCAGCCAGCTGTTTATTGCTTCAGCGACTGACCTACTGGAAATACCTACAACTGGCTCAGGTCCGGTGTCCTGAGCCAGTTGCAGGTAGTCATTATAACAGCCCTGCTGTCTGAACAGATACAAATGTTTCTTTTGTCGCCATACTCCTATGCCTTGTAAGCGCATTGGAGCATGGCTATAATCTCAGATTGTAGAACTGTGGCGTAGAACCCCATCGAGATTGTGAAGCACATTCCACTCCTTCTACGATATACTCCTGCTCTTGCTCTCTCCTTGTTCTTCGAGCCATGGTTCTATTAAACAGATGTCCCCATCACTGGGCAGGTGAACCTCGCCATTTGTCCAATACTCCTTCGTGGGTAGACTAATACGATACTTCTTTTCGAAGAGATAGCGAGTGGGCGTATTGCCCCTGGGCATGCTCAGGGTTGACCTACTCGCAGTGTCAGTTGAGATCCGCACTGCTGTCGGGATCGTTCTACCGTTTACCATATTTAATCTCCAGGCTGTATTCGCGGCCATGGTCCTAATGATAAGATGAAGGAGCTCCAACTTCGCCGTAAACAGTTCGACCCTGCTCCACCAGACTACCGATGCATAGTTTAGCCTGGGTCGCAGGATTGCTGCGTAGATCCACATAAGTGTGTCCGGCTTGAAGCCCCAAATTTTCCCTATGGCTCTCCTACAGAGCTATAGTTCGTTCCTTGAGTTTTAGTTATTGTCTTCCCAGCTTCACTGTACACGTGGTTCCCCATTTATACTGTCTGGTGAATACAGCTGCGTCCGTATTATTCGGATTGACCAATAATTCAGTCTTCTTGCACCAAGAATCCACAATTCCCAGTGCCTGCTGCATTTCTCCGAAGAGCGCATCCAGATGCTGGCCGCGCACGATAACCAGTATATCGTCGCAGCCTATGACGTGGTAGCTCCGACTCGTGAGCTGATGAAGTAGTTTATCCACTACCAAGCACCACAGCAGGGGCGATAAAACGCCTTTCTGTAGACATCCAGAGTCCACGGTTTCCCATATAGTAGAATAAGGCCCATATTTTGGCCATATGTGGAAATAAGTATATATGTAGAATAAGGGCCATATGTTGGTCATGTGTATATATGGCCATAAATAAGTAAATATGTAGAATAAGGGCCATATATTGGCCATATGTTGGCCAAGATGTGGCACGTCCAATCCACGACTGCAATAGACACACCATGTGCAACCATGGCCGCCCTCATCACCTCTCTAGAGATTTTTTTGAAGGCTCCTTCGAAATCCATAAAGGTTCCAATCGCGAGGCCTTTCTGCTTCAGTTTCCTTCAATTAGGTTTACTGGTTCGCTTAGGGCCGACTCAGTCGAGTGACCAGCCCTTTAAACGTGTTGCTCCTTATGAAGTGGTCTATTTGATAAGATCTTGTCGCGGATCTTTCCCCTTTTTTTAGTTGGAAATATGTAAGGCTGATAGGGCGGAAATTCTTGAGTGAAGTATGACCAATCCTGTCTGCTTTCGGAATGAAGACTACTTTTGTACCTCTCCATGCCGTCAGGACACATCCCAATGCCGGACTAGCCCTAGTAAGTCACACGAGCGGTCCTATGATGATCTCTCCAGCCTTATGTAAGAAGACCGAATATATGCCATCAGAAATTGTAAGGACTAAAGGACTTCAAACCCCATCTAACCCTGGAGGGGGTAACAATCTCGTAGGCTAGCCGCCATTTCGGACTTAGTTGGGCCACAGGAGGCTTGATTGCCCCAGAGGTATCGCCCCTCTTTCTCCAGACCTTATGAAGCCCGGAAAATGTAGCTTGATCAGGTGAGCCAATGCCTCCTCGTCCGATACTGAGTATCCACCGTCGGGCAATATTAGAGTATTAAGAATGGCATCCAGGTTTCGAAAAAGCAGCTTGCCCAGTCTAGCCGTCTCTGCTCCTTTCTCGATGTCTGTACAAAAGTTGGTCCAGCTTTATTGCTTCGCCTCACATATTGCACCCCTATATTCGACCCTAATCGTCGTAAATGAGGTCCATAGTTTATTCGTTTTGCCCTTCATGGCACGTCTAAACCTCTCTCTAATTTCCCTGCGAAGCTCTTCGAGTTTCCTGCTCCACCAGTACGTCTCCCCAGCCTTTCAGACTCTTGTGGGTTGACAATTACTTTCATAAATAGATTTGATAGCCTCCGTGAAAATCTTGGCTGTCATCTCCAGGGTGTCCACTTCTCTAGTTGACCTGGGCACCTCCAAAAGTGCACCCCTTATTTCCGTGGAATACTGATCCTAGTCCGTTCTTCTTGGATTTTTGACCCATTTAGGGCCCGCGGGTACACTGGATTCCAACTCAAACTCTATCTGTGAGTGATCCGAGAGAGTGGGTTCGTCTAAGGCTCTCCACTTCTTAACAATGTCTCTAAAACTACCGGTACAGAGAGTGATTTCAATGACTTCCTCCCTGACCTAGTTATGATACGTCGGGGTATTCACCGTGTTAAGGATATCTAAATCAGTAGTGATTAGGTATTCCAATAGATCATTACATGTTAAGTTAGCCTCGCACCCTAGCAGAAGAGGAAGACCCCTTACCTTACAATATTCCACCAGTGTACGTACCTCCGCTCGTGGGTTGGTGTTGCTGTCATATAGAAAGTAAGCCGATCCTTTGACTAACTTCCCTATTCTTGTAAGATCCATCGCGTTAGCGACGATACCTGTGTGCCTCACAGCCATGCCCCTCTGCAGAACCGCAGAGGCGCCTTTGCTGAGGTGCAAGTTGATTTGGGTGATGGATAGACCAGGAGCAGTCATTCAAGTCTGTCTCCGATCTTCCGTCACGGCAGGCTCCTCCTGTCCCTAGCCGGATCTCTTCCTGACGCTGATCGTGCCTGATGATTCGCCAGGACGATGTCCTTAGTGAAGGCTTGAATCTCTCCAGCCGCTGAAGGACCACAGACGGATCTTCCCGCTTACCCGGGAAGCACGCCGTAGTCCTCACCATCTTCTGGAGCAACTCAACCCCACCAAGTTTAAGGTCTGTACCTTCACAGGGCTTCATCTCAGCCATTATATTTTGTAGTTAAGCCTGAGCCGCTGGGTCGGCTGCGACAAATACAAAGACTCCTTCCCTACAGAAGAGGGTCCCGAATTTCAGCCATTGTTCTGGGGCCGAAACAATGGCTTGAGTTTGGCTTGCCAGAGAGACAGATCGAGAGGAAAGGGTTATATTAGACCCATCCGGGCCCAACCACTCTCTCCATTCCGCCATCTCCCTTCCTCCTACTTCTTCTTAAGCATTTTTTAAATGGTCCATAAAGATCCCACGAGAAGCTAGGTAAATAAAAGGTCCATCCCTACAGAGCCCCGCATGCAGGGGTAAGACTAATTACTCGGGGAGGTGGCCCGATGTCCCCGAGAGGCCGTTAGGACACCTCCGTTCCCCTAGGTGTCACTGTGCCACGGACACGATCACTCTACACCATTGGCTGAGGGGGTGGCCATATTGGGTGAAAGACTCAATGAATACCCGTTCGCAGACCACCATACCAACGGAGGGCTGTTTCTTGGGCACAATGTGGGCCGCAGGTTATTCCCGTCCCGATTTTAAAACTGGATATCGGTCCGGGAGGGAACTCGACCCAGGGATCTAGAAGGCCCGTGTTAGCTATGCTCCTTCACCCTTGAATCATCCTAAAATCATACATACCAGGAGAGGCCGTTTATAGGCATACTTCCCACTCACATAGGAGAGTCCGTTGATATATTGATATATATTGATTACGTTTAATAAATAAACAAAGTAGTACAGTTAATTAGTTTTATGAAAATTATAAAAAGTTTTTTAAAAATTCTTTTAATTTTAATATACAATTTGAAGTGTTCAACTTTACCGACTGCGGTAGTATAATTTCGCGAGAAAATTAAAAGAATATTAATTTCGTATATTTATTTATTACCTTAAATAATAATTAAAACAAGGTTAGTACAATTTTTTACTTACTTAATTCTAAAGAAACAGAAAAAGAAATACAAACCATGAAAAAAGGAAAAGAACCGGAATAAAATAAACGAAAAAAATTGGTATTTTATCTCAAATATAAATTGTATTTTATAAAACAATTTTACAAAAAAACTAACATTTCTCAATGACAAACATTAGTTGGAATTTTTAAATAAATGGCAAAAATATTTCGAATCAACCGCGACACTCACAGTTTCAGGGTAGCAACAGTTCTAAAATAAGGTCATAATCATGTAGGATTGTCTCAATCATATATATCGTTCTCTTCTCGCAACGGTCGAACGCTAAGCGCTCCATATTTTGAATCCACTGCAACACTCACAGTTTAAAGGCAGTAACGTTGATAAAATAAGTTCAGTTAAAGTGCAGTAATGACAATCATACAAATCGTCCGCTTCTCGCAACGTTTGTACGCGAAGCGCTCCATATTTGGAATGACTACAACACTCACTGTTTGAGAGTAGCGACGGTTCTAAAATAATGTCATAATCATGTGTGATTGTCTCAATTACATATATCGTCCTCTTCTCGAAAAGGTCGAACGCTAAGCGCTCAATATTTTTAATCAATTGCAACACTTACTGTTTCGGGGTAGCTACGGCGTTAGAATCAGGTTATTATCAAGTGCGATTGTGCCAACGATATATATCGCGCTCTTCTGGAAACGGCTGAACTTCACGCACGCACGGGTTTTTCATAACTGACACAATTACTGTTTTGAGTGGAGAAATGTTGCAAAGTGACCTCAGAGTTAAGTGCGATAATTTCAGTCATATATGGGGCAAAATTCGTCAAGTGTACCAGCCTAAAAACTTTTTGTCTCCGATTTCCTTGAAAGTCCGCGAAATTAT
>JBAGKK010368033.1:0-18780 GCA_037177015.1 Euceroptres primus
GCTTTGTAGCGGGGCCGCTGAATTATTTAACTATGATTTTAATTGAAATTGAACCCATTCTTTCCTTAATTTTATTCCAAAATTGAAGTTTCTTAGAATTTACTTCTGTGCTTCTTAGCAGGAAGTTCCCTCTTGAACTCAAAACCTGCGCTTTGTAGCGGGGCCGCTGAATTATTCAACTTTAATTTTAATTAAAATTAAATTCAATTTCGAATTTAGAGCTGTGTCGAAAGGCAGGGATTTGGATCCTTACTCTTGTATCCAATCCTTGTTTGTCCCTTCTCCTCTGAAAAATTTGTGCATGATTTTCTATCCCATGGTCAAACAGTCTTTTAATGGCTCTAGCCATTAAAATAGTAAGTTGCCATAACAAATTCCAGTCAAGAGCTGGAAAAAGGGTTTGAGATCAACTCGCAGGAAAGTTAGCTCAATTAAAGGTGACTCTTCCAGAAATCGCAAAACCTGGTCCCCAACAAATTGTCACCTTTGTTGTGCCCGAGAATCCAATCCAGCGGCTCAAAGCTCATGGACTCTACATTGAACTGTTGAGAACCTTCGAACAATTTTCCACCTTCTTTGATAACGTCCTTGTCAAAGCAGAAGCAAATTTGAAGCTGATTGAACGCAGCCAGTAGGGTGAGATCCACACCGAATCCTGTTAGGGTAAAAACACGAACATACGAACTCGTTCATGAGTCCCAGCTGATGACGAGTTCAGGTTCTCAAGACTATAAGGGTTCAGGAATCTCGTGCAGAGTGCGTTTGCAGCAAAGATATTTTGTTGTCCAACCCAGTAGTCCCCCGCACTAAAGCAAATTCGACCTTTCCTCCGATCCTCGTTAAAAAGAAAAGAAATTTTAGAAATCGAATTTTCATCCTTTCCTTGTAAATTCATTAAAACTTAAATTTGTTCGCAGTGCTAACAGTCACATAGTAAATTTTTTCGATTTCTCAGTTTCCGCGTGAAAATTCTTTGACTTGGTTTAAAATACCAAAGTTCTTGAGAAGGAAAATTTTAAATATGTGTGATCGTGAAAATATGTAGATTGTGCTTTTTTAACTATCAATTTGTTAATTACAAAGTTGCAAATTTTTTTCTTCATATTTTAATCCTCTATACCTGGTCACAGTTTTATGACAGCTTTAGCCTCGACCAAGTCACAGGCGAGGACCCTTTCCACGAACTCTGCAATAAAGCAATAGATAGGTGACGAGGATTAAAATTTATGTAGGGAAATTTCTGCAGTTTTGTAATTAGAAAATTGATGTTTGAAAATTCAAATCCTATAGATTTTCACGATTACAAGCATCTGAAATTCGTTTTAAAAAGTTCAAAATTAGAGTAAGTATCAAATATCTCGTAAGCAGTAAGAGGTAGCTAAAAACGATTATCATTTTTAGAATTTCCATCAAAGGGATATACTGTATACATAATATGGAAGACATAATTGGAAGTCCATATAAAAAATGAGACATTGAAACATGTCTTTAATTTCACTTGAGCATGTCTTGATTGGGGGTGTAACTAGTCGAAACCAAGTCGAAAAATGTTTACACGGGTTGTTGCTTTTCGACACAACTGCAAATCTTGAAACTTTAATTTTTATTAATTTACCAAAATCAAGAAGAGTTTACCATATTGCTTTTCAGTACGTGTTTGACCGTAGAATTCAATCGCTATTGCTTTTCGGCATGGATTTTTAATTCGATCCCTAATTCTCCAAAAACAAGTTAAATAATTCAAAATTACTTCCTTTACTTTTGCGTACAATCTCAACTTCCCCTGGAAAATGTATGACGACCGAATGGCACGATTCAACTTATTTAACCCACTGTCTGAAAAGAATTTCGTGATCAATAATCAGTCATCCATAGATTCACTAAATATTCTTTTAAATCTGATTGACATATTTCCACCTAACTTCTATCATTTTAACACGTAAATTTTCAATTCCACTAATAACGTTCTCATTTCTAGGATAATTTCAAAATACTAAACATTTCACTAAGCCAACTGTTTTCAAATTTAGCATACTTTAGTCATTTTAAATCTAGAAAAGCTAGCTTTATGGAAATTTCTGAAACAGTAAAAAGCTTGTTTAGGTTTTAGAATATTAACAATTCCAAACACAAAAGTCCCTACTGAAGATATGAGAACTATGTTAAAGACATTTTATTTTGCATTAATTGACAATAAATCGAATTTCATGTCCCAAAAATAATTTATCAGAATTAAATTGGCTAATCATAGTACTTTAAATTATTTTGTTTTCAAAATAATTCAGGTGTAGCGTCATTGCTATCAAACCACGTTTTATTGTAGTAAAAGAGTTCAATTTTTCAAAGGTTTAAAAAAAGCAAGAAAAAGAATTTTGTTTAGTTTAAAATTATTATGTTATTTAAACTACACAAGCACTATATTTCTTAGAATTTTCCTTTATTGGCACTAAAATCGTGATCTGCTTTCTAAATTTTAGTAGAATTAATTAGAACTATTGGAATTTAAGGTCGAAATTTCCTTTCTAGTTGTTGTATAGTTTTCAACATTAGGGGTACCTATCAGATTAGAAACACTAGCTCGAGTAGCATAGAATTATTTTGCTTGCAAAATAATTCTGGTGTGACAATATTACTGTCATCACCATACCAGTGAAACTTTAACATAAGACTGCATTTGTTTTATATATAATTATTATTATTATTTAGCTAAATATGCCAATCTGCATATGGAAACTATGGACCATTTCAATTAAAACTGTTACGGAAATTCATTAAATGTTCGGTTCTCTTTGCATTTTTGAATTTATTAATCCTTATCATCGACGACTAATTTCGAATTCATTCATCTCAAATATTAATATTTCCCAATTTTTATTCCAGTTTGCCAGTATTACTTGAACTTAAATGGCAATTAAAATAAAGAAAACAGAAAAAGAAGGGATTAAATGAATAATAATGTCAACAACTAACTAACTAACTAAGAAATAATTTGAAATTATTTTGGATACAAAAAAATTCTGGTGTGGCGACATTGATGTTGCCAATCTACTTCGCTTAATGGCACAAGAACCGAATTATTAAACCCAAAACGAGATGATTCAGACAAGATCCAAGTTGCTCATATTTCCAGTACTGTAAGATTTTGAAAATCCTATGGTTCTACCAAATCAAACACGCTATTGTCATTTGGCAGCTCACGTTATTTGTTATCAAGACCTAGGAAATTTCACTAAATCATTGTAAAAATGAAAATAGTTCATTAAATTTTCGAATAAGCTGTAGATGCTCATTGTTGAGAAGAGCTCAATGTCAGAGGAAAATTGAAAATAAATACAAGTCACTCAGATTACGTTTCTTCCCAAATTTTCAATTCTCGAGATGTTTCTTGAACATTCGACATTAAATAATTAATAAGAGCTCATTTTTTAAAAATTTGAAATTGTTTTCTGTGGTGACATGTGTTTTGCCTCTAATCCCTAATAGTGGTGAACCAAACTCTAATGCCTTTCCTTTCCAGATTCTAAACAATCTTGATGATGGGAAATGTTGTGGATCCTACTATTTGTGTCTTTTTTTAAAATCCAAAACCAATCAAGGACCGGACAAGAGCACCGGTGGACAATGGAAAGGCAGTACTGGTACCTATAGGACTATGACCTTCCTAAATGCGGACAAGTTTGTGACTCACTAGAAGCAGACCTATGACCCGGTCGAACACCGCCGCAATTCCACCCCCTTGTTAGGAAATGATTATATCAACATCCAATTTTTTCCAAACATGACTGTAGTTACATCAAAAACCTTGATGGGGATTCCTGCAGAAGCTAAAGCAAGATCATCACCCATTGGTTTTAAGTACCTGCACACATTAAAAGCTCATTACTCAACATTAGAGATCTTCAAGAATGTCAGCATCTTCGGCCATTCATGAGTTGTCACGAAAAACCCAAAAATTTTGTAAATTGATATTAGGTATTACAATAAGTAATTACTCTCAGAAATTTCTTTAGAGACTTAGTTCACTTAATATTGAATTAAAATACTAAGCGCATTTATTATATCTTGATTTAAAAAAAATGCTAAATCATTAATCGTTTTTTTTTAATTTAACAAGAATAAAAAAATGCAATTTCTGGAAGTATTTGCTCTATAAAGAACAGTATTGTCGCTAACGCAATTCATAGTAACATTAGCCTTCTCATAAATTATAAGATAACTGAGTTCGTTTTCTCTAGAACACATATCATTTCGAAACATAATTGCTTATTATTGTTCAAGGTTAAATGAATGACTATAATTAACACTAAAAAAACAAATCAATTCGAAAAATATTTGCAAGCACCTAGATATCAGATGTAAGATTGGCACAGCATATTTATGGATTTAAGAGAATCTTATGTGAGATTTCAGATTCTTTTAAAATAGAACGCTTTTCACACCATAGATTTCAATCTGAAGAAGAATTCTAATGTTATTCTAAATCATAAATCTCACAGGCAACTGAAATTTGCATGCATTTCTATAATGAGTAACATTTCTTCCGTATCACCATGTTGTAACATTAGGAATTACTATAAAATTTCGAAAGAGAAACACTTAATAACCCAAAATGTTATTTTATGAGCTCAGGTCTTTAATTGGTTTTTCAGGAATTAGAAAACGAACGTAGCAATGTAGAAATATATAAATGGTGTAACGTCGTATTTCGTGCCGGCGTTACATATTATGAATTTAATTTAATTAAAGTTAGTTGTTTTCTGATTGATAAAAACAAAGCTCCAGGTATCGAATCAATTCAAGTCCTGTAGACTCGATTTGACGGGTCGGGTGCTTGTACCCGGAGGACCTGTCAACTGACACATCTTCCTCTTTTTTTTTAATGACAATAACAATTTTTTTAAATCACCTAAGTAAGTGGGCACTGCCCTATGGTATCAAGAGAGGTTAGGTCTCCACGTTCTCGTCTCGTACCAACCAGAGTCAGAATTGCACTATTAATTATCTCACTGACTCGATATTCTTATTTTAATGATCACTGCAAATGAGGGTCGTTGACCCTCATTAGGAGAACAGCTGATGCTCAGCTGGCGGGAGTCGTGACTATCGGAAAATCGCGGCACTAAGGACGTCACCTGGTGGATTGCGGCAGGAAGACACTGGTTCTCCGTTGGAATAATCACCCACGTATACACCATGGAAGTGATTCCCGTGGTGTTCAAGAGCGTAGGTGATAATGCTTGAAGTTTGGCGGCGTTTCTCGATTGCAATCGATCGGCGCTATCAATACAACCGAAGACTGGCGCAGTCTCGGCACACTAGGTACCAGCGTTAGCTACGCGCGACATTGTACCGTCTACGAATTTCGAATCTTGTATCTTGCGCGGGGTAGTGGGTGGTACTATAGATAACCACACCGAGCGCTGCGGTAGCTTCGGAAGCGAACGTCGTTGCGCGACGTGGCGATCGTCGCCATTCGATTCTGGAGAGTAACAGCGTGAACGGATTCCTTCTAACTATTTTATCCCGGAGGCGTTCTGTGTCTACCAAGTATACCTGTGGCCGTGGATTTTCCAGGGGAGGTCGCCGAATCCGTAATTCAGATACTGATTGCCATTGTCTATAAATCTTGTAAACGCGGATGATTCCGATACACTTCTAAAGCGGGGTTTGTGTTGCAAACCCACCCGCGCTTCTAGTTTGGTCATCCAGCAAAGTTAATTGTCTTCATTGCTGAGCTTCTTAAAGCATTAATTTCGAGTCAGTAATTGTTATTTGATTCTTTTTTATGTTTATGTTAATTCTGCCTCTGGCGGGGTCGTTCTCGACCTACGTTCAGGTTGGCGGCGTGGCGAGACGCCACCTTGAGTGAATTGTATTCGATCCAACTGTAAATTATCGCGTTATTTGGTTAAGGAAACTCCCTTTAATTACAATAAAGTTTTAATTAAATTTTATTTGTTGCTTGAAAGTGTGATGTAGTCATTTTGGAGTTGTTCCTTACCCCCCACTCTCCGTGGTCTGTGCCTGGTCGTGCTCCTTATTCAATTCAATTTCTCTCCTTTTGGTACTTTTAGGAGCACCAAAAGTACCTGGCGCTCGGTAAAAATCAACTTCTTTGTGGTTTTTTTTAATTCAATAAGTTCTTTGTGTGAAAGGTTCTAGAATATCGAAATTTGGGATTCCTTTTGTGGATTCAATTTATTGTTTGAATCTAAATGTAAGAAAAATTAGAATATTCATTAATTCAAAATTAAAATCTATGACTGTGTAAAATAAGTAGGTATAATGGTTACATTTAAAAAATTTGCTGCCCCTTTTTTTCGTGTACAAGGCATATATGCTTGGCTCTTTCTAAAGTCCGACCTTCGATTTTTTTCGAATCTCAGCCGACATTTGAACTTATGTAACGTACGTCCTTCAGGCCTAATTTGGGTTGAAATTCAGACTGTTGTATTCGGAGACATTTTTAGAAAAGAGAAAGCTTATTGATTACTTTCGTAAAATGTAGACTCCTACAAACAAAAAATTTTTGTACCGTAAACTTCGTCTATCTAAACTTTAACTTCTTCCGAAAATATGAATTTGCCATATATAGAACTTGCGAAATCTATGATCGAAATTATACACCGAAAACCACGCCTTCCTGAAAAGCATCAACCATTTTCCCTACCAGTTTCTCAAGTTTTATTCCTGTCCTTGAACCAGCCTGGTTTACAGGGACGAGAACATAAAATTCTGGTGTGGTTTGTTACAAACCTTCCCAGTAAATATTTTTTTTTTACTTTTCAAGAACATTGAAATAATATTGTACACAATTTTATTGCATACAGTATTATTTTGGCAACTTGGAAATTGTGCAATTAATACTTTGAAGTTCGCGTAACTTGAACGCCTTAAAAAGCTGTCGACGCAGCATTTTCGCCGCTCCGGTTAAGATTCTAACTAGCCGGTCAAAGTAAATAATCAAATCTTTAATAAAAGGTTTTAAATTATTGTCAAAAAATTGCGGTACCTTTTGGAATCTTACTAAAAGGAAAACCCCAAAAGTATCCGTCTAAGCACTCCAAAATAGGCTCATAACGTTTCACATTTTTCTTACATGCTTTTCAGGTACGGTAGTGAAAATTACATATTCTGAATGTAGACATGTTATCAGACATTGGAATATATGATAAAAAACATATTGTAGCTACGCTCAGGCGAAAAGGAGAAGTAGATTGAGAGAGAGTATAATGAACTGCGTGGAGGTAGAACAGAGAGGGAAAGAGAACTTGCGCACCGTATCTTCTCGCCACACACACATGCAAACGTCATACCATTGCCTCTACCATTCGCAATGCTTTGCGTCCACTCACACGTCCCGCAAAAATAATATACATGAACCGATTGCTATAACCGCTCGCATCTCGGCTGTTCAACACCAGGTCCAGCCATGCTTCTTTCCTCCCCTCCCAATCCTACCTACAGATCATACACGTTGTGGATCTGTCAAACTCCACGTGCTTTCTCAACTAAACAAAATCTGCTTAAGGAATTACGAATTCCTAAAAATTAGCTATAACTAAAGGTCTAGAGATTATTAAGTGAGTTTAATTAAGTTTAAACATAATATTAATTAAATCTAGACCAGTGCCGATAGAAATAAACTCAATTTCAAAATCATTGCCATTATAAATTAATAGTCAGTGAACTTAAAGCAATATGTTTAGCAAACACATTCTCAAGCTCAGTGAAGACAGCAGTAATGCAAAATTTCGCAAGTGCTGACAGCAATTTGACAGACACACACATGATAATCTTAATTATCCCTACTAATTCACCGCTAGCCAATACCAATTTCCTGCATAAACAAAAACCCCTACCACGCTTGACCTTGCAAGGAACCGATGAGGGCAAATAGGGCCAAATCAAAATCGCAGTCTTCAGGGCAATTGCTGTTAATATCCTTGATCTTTACGGTCGCTGGTTGGATCTAATGGATGCTGTGGGCATTATCTTAGCCATCTCCCTTTGGGAAATTGGCCGTCATCTCGGTCTATGCTCCACCTGATGGTTACACAAAATTTGAAGTATGGCCTAATCTCCTCAACCGCTCTGCTGGCTCTAATGGGGTTTTGCTCTGCAGCGATTTTAATACACATTCTACCTGCTGGGGATCTTCAAATTGCAATCGTCAAGGCTCGCAACTGGCTCAAGCCACTTCAGACTTAGATCTTGTCTCTCTGACTAACTTGTCCGTTACTTTTATTCCAATATTAGGTCATCAGGGCAACAATCTGGACCTCTTCTTCCTTTGTTCGGCTATGGCCCACATCGTCTCTTCCAGGGTGTTAAAGGTCTCGTGTAGCTCTGACCATCTTGTAGTTCTGGGCACTTTAGATGCATCAACTGTTATGTGACGCTCTCTCTTTCCAACAGCTTTAACACCAAGTCGTTAGATTGGCTATTGTTTCGTCGGAAAACTCAGGACCTTATCCCTGAACTCCACGGCTTTCTTCGAGATAGGTTCCGACCCTTCGAAAGTTTATGACCAGTTAATTGATTTGGTCTCTACCGTTTTGAAAGAGTGTGATGCCTATTCTCCCAAGTCCCACCTTGATTGCAGGAAATATCTGCCGCTTTGCTCGAACCCTGAGTGCGACTTAGTTCAGGATAAAAGGAGTGTTCAGTAAAGATTCTTGGCCAACCAAACGTTTGCCGAGAGAGCCCTGTTCAGAAAGGTTGACAACCAGGTTAAAAGAGAGAGTTCTGGTGTTTTGCGAATCGTTGGATCCCTCTAATTGTTTCTTGAAAATTTGGTGCACCGTCAATCTCTTTCTTCCAGAAAGAACGCTCCAAATACTGTTCAGAAAATCAGTTCCTACAGTGCCTCAATTCCCATCATTCTGGAATATTGACGAATTCGATACCATGAATCGCCCTTTTAATTAGCAAGAGTTCTCTACTGCTTTAGCCTCTTGTAAATCTCGCTGAACTCTAGGCTAAGATGGTATCTTCTATGAAGTTATCAGAGGTTTTTCCATTCCAGTCCTGAAATTCTTGCTGAAAGTCTTTAACTGGCTGTTCCTTCCTTTCCAGGGTCTTAGCGCAGTACCCTGGTTACGTTTATTCCTGAACCAGGTGTGAGGGACTTTCATCCGACTTCCCTTATTTCTACCGTAGTTTAATTATTCGAGAGGCTCATCCAGCGACGTCTTGAATTTCTGTCTGAGCATGAAAACTGGATTCCTAGTTTTCAGTTTAATTTTAGACGAGGAAGATCCTCCTTGGGTTGTTTCTCCACGATTGTAGCAGATATTCTGTATTAAAATTTGAGACTTCCGTCTGGAATTTTGGATTCTTAATTAATTCTGTAGGGCTTTGGCGAGTCGAAGGGCACTTTATCACTGGCTATCGACCTTAAAGGTGCCTTCCATGCTGTCTTGACTGAGAAACGCACTGAACAACTTAAGGACTTACGGGTCTGACCGTATGCTCTTACAAACATTCTACCTACGGAGCCCTCCATGTATACTATTCTATCTGTTTCCCAATCGGTCTTATCTTCTATTTAGGATAGATTTAAAGTGATTCAGTGGTGCGGCGTACTACGCATTGACTTACTGGCGATTCTGCACAGGAATTTTGAGTTCTGGTGCTGTTTGTGCTGGCCTTTCGGCAAAACTTCAGGCGCAAGGCTAAATTATTTCTCGTAGGTTTCAGTCAAGGCTCCGAATCCTTGGTGTTGGGGTCTCAATCCGCCCTGAAAGTGCATCAGCCTTTTTACGAAACTCAAATCGTCTTATATCTGTATGGAGGATCATTTTGCTAACATGGGATGGTGGAATTTGCAGATTGATTGTGACTGCGGTTTAGAGTTCGGAAGCCTGACACATCTTATTGTCCCCTTCTCTCAAGGATAGACTTACGCTATTTGATTTTTTATCTCTTGCTGTCCTTTCTCGTCCCCAGATCAGATAGGTTTTAATAACTGACCCTGACTTAACCCTAACCCGGAGACTGTGAGTGAGGAGGGAAAGTTTTTCAAGATGTGAAACTTTATCTTATAATCATACTTTAGTAATTTGCTTGGATTCGGATGCGGCCCTGCGTAGAAGGCCACTCCTATTTTATCCATCCTGATATGATACGGTATTCTACGGTCGTATGTGACGTCAACGTTGGATCCACAACGTCAACTTCGTCTATGTTTTTACTTATGGCTATGTGTTGTCAATCTTATCTTTAACTTACATGGCTCATCTACTACTAATTGGATACATCTGTGAAATCTACTGCAAGCTGAAACTTTTTAATACCTGAGTATAATCTGTGTTCTTGCAACTTAATCACACTCTATTTCAATTTTGTGGATGGGCAATATGTGCAATTGCTCTAATTTTATTATGTTTATAGTGATCTGGTAATGGCTATTTGCTGAACGGCAAGAGGCCACAAACGGAGGCAGGCTCTCGTATTTGCACACCATTGTACTTCGGCACAGCCAAAAGAAGCACCCTATTAGGTGAAAACAACCCCGGAAGGAGCCACCAACTTGATTTTACAAGCAATCACCACTCATCAGAGACATTAACATCACCGATAATTAATCCATAACCGGACTGTTACATCAGTAGTTTGGATCATTACATGATCCAAACCGAAACCGTTCAAACCAGATAAGTACATCAGTACTTTAAAGAATGAAATAATTTGTCAACAATTCACTCGGAAAAAACATTCGCCGGGCATCCTTCCGTTCAACAATTACAATACCACTGACAATCGGCATGGCACTCGAGCACTTTTTCGACGACACATTCTCAGTAGTTCTTAAACTCCCACGAGAATATGCTATGCGTAAATTAGCGGATATGCGTATACACTAGTGGGCGTATGCAACTTTGAGTTCATCTTCGCAGACGCGGTGGAATGTACATCAACGAAATACATGTCATGAACCATAGACGTGCATGTCTGATTTTTAGTTCCCCTAATTCCTACGAGGGTGTGCGAATGCAAAAGAATGTGACATCGAAAAATTGTCCGACTGCCATGCTTATAGCGCTGACTGTTTTTCAGTACCCCGTCCCTCAAGACTGGCAACTCTTGCATTTGGAAACTTTCTACTTTTTTTCTAGTCCCTCAGATTCTTGACAGACTTATACATGAGATTCAAACAAAAAATGATTGCATTAGTGACATCTTACCTTTCCAGTAGCTTGGCTTGTCCTGTTTATTTCAATGATAACAATTCAGTGCGAAAAGAAAAGCTGTCGTTTCTAAACATAAGCCATACCTGAACATAACTGTCAGCCAGTAAAAATTGAGAACGTTCCTTGTTTAAATTTAAAAAATGTTGTATTTAAAAAAAACCGAATTCTTCAAAAAATTGACTTTAAAATCCAAGTGATAGATTCTTTAAAATATTTTAAAAAGTGTGTAGAAAAATCGCCAGCTAATAATAC
This sequence comes from Euceroptres primus, assembly GCA_037177015.1. Taxonomy (NCBI): domain Eukaryota; kingdom Metazoa; phylum Arthropoda; class Insecta; order Hymenoptera; family Figitidae; genus Euceroptres; species Euceroptres primus. Next base: position 11,448 of record JBAGKK010368033.1, read on the forward strand.
TGATATTTGAAAGAGAAGAAGCATTTTAACAACCTGGTGCACGACCTGGTTCACCGAGGTCATCGCCAGTACCATGGGAGTTCTTCATGAAATCGATTAATCCTTAGTTTTAAAAAAATCCAATAGATTATTATTTTAGCAACCTGGTGCACGACCTGGTTCACCGAGGTAATCGCCAGTACCATCGGAGTTGTTCGTGACATCGATTAAGCCTAACTTGCAAAAAACTTCCAGTAGATTATCATTTAAACAACCTGGTGCATGAATTGGTTCATAAACATCGACCTAAGATCAATAAATACATTTAAATGTTCACATACGGATTCAACTTTTTCATTAATTTCTCAAAAAATATTTTTTTAGCAACCTGGAAGACATCCTAGCTGCGTAAAATACAATTTGAATATTATTTTATATATTAATATCGTGTTGCAACCATTAAAGTAGTTGAATTTAATTTTTAAGAAAAAGATGCTTTAACATTATTTAAATTGCATTGAATTTAGTATATTATTTAATTTAATTTATATAACACATAGATTGGGTGAACAGAGTGAAGCTTGCTGTACATTTCTTTGTTTACAGGGGTAAAAACTACGTGCAACAGAAATAACACCCCGTGATTTTCTGTGCCGGCAAAGCGTGATATACGAGATCTACAAGTTCAGTTGCCAATTCCTTGCAATTTACGCAATGGATGAAATAATGGATAATGATAACGACGAAGACGAAGAATAAGATCATTTCAGCGTTGATTCTGACGACGACGATGTTTAAAAATGATAAAAATCGTTGTTATTGATATTAAAATTAGTTGACAATTTTAAGAAACATATTTCTGCACGCAGCGGTCATAAAATTGTGAAATATTTGTAAAAAAGTAAGTCAAATTTGTGTTGATCAATACTACGGGTAAGAAGTGAAATGCTGTATAACACATTAATAAACTAGTAAAGTAAAAAAATTCGTAAATAACGTTAATAAGTTTAGTTTTCATTTCTACTTATTTTTATTACACTAGCCTTATTACTAATATTAAAAATGATTCAGTTTAATTTTTCTTGTTCTTGCTGTTGTTGTTTGAATAACTATATACCCATCCAATGAAAAGTTGTATTTGTCAAAAATAAAAATTTTATAACAAAATTTCTAAAATATTTCAGTTCGGTTATTTCTAGGATTTAGGCAGAAAGTTCTCACCTGATCTATAATGCGGGGCATAAAAAAGAGAATTGTTGAGGATTTTAAATTTTCGAAAATCGAAACTTAAGTCGTGAATTTTAATATTTTTAGCTTTACATATATAATAGGGTTGGTTCTTGGGCGTAAGTGTGAAAGTCTTACCGGGCCTATAATTCAGAGCATAAAGAAGAGAATTTCTGATGATCTTTAATTGTTAAATTTCGAAATTCTCGGTCGTCATTTCCAATATTTTTAGCATTACATATAATAGGGGTGGTTTCGGTGGTGAGGCCGAAATGTATCAATTTTCAAAAGTCTAAGAAATCTTGTTGAATATTTTTAGCTTTGGATTTAATAGGCATGGTCTTTAGAGGTGAGTCCGAAAGTCTCAGCAGACCTATAATTCTAGAAATCAAAAACAACTTTTTCAAGATTTTTAATAGGCAAAAATCACAATTTTAACATGTCTTTTTTAATGTCTGAGTGGCTTAGTTTAATAAGGGTAGTTTACCGGTTTAACCCCTAACGTTTGAGAAATTCTCAACTTTTCTTCGACAAAATATCATATTTGGCCCTCCTGAATGATTTATGATACATAAAATTAGGCAAAACATTTTCTTAATTACGTTCACATGAAGGTTCACAATTACAGGTACATTTTCAAAGTGGGTTACACAATATTTCGGACAGGATAAAAGGTGGCAACCCGTGTTATTTAGTTAGAGGGAGGTTCAAACTTTAGTTTGACGTTGGATTTTTCCTTGAACTCGATGGGTATAGTAACGGACCCAAAATATGGAACTTCGAAAGGGGTTGCCAAGGGTTGCGGACAGGGTGGGGTGTTATCGGTAGAGCTAATTGAGAACTACATTTTAGCCATTAGCTCATCTTTGAACTCGATGAGCATCGAGATTTCTCAGAAATCGTACTGGAAGTGACCATTTTTTTTTATCCGAAGAGGGTAAGGTTAAGCAATCTATATTCTTTCTTGAATATCAATTTAGTTCTATTGAATGGCATTTCTCACGAAAAAAGATGGATCCTTTTAGTCCACAATTTCTCGAGGTAGGTATTTTTGACCTTAACTTTTTCGATATTCTGTTTCATGGCCTTTCCAGTTGAGTGAAAAATAATTTTAAAAAATAAAAATTTAGTAATTTTTGAAAATCCAAGTACCGTTTTTGATAAATAAAACAATAATATAAGAATAAAAATTCAAAAAATATTTTTCGTTGATTTTAGAATTTTTGAAAAATTGATCAATTTTTTTTTAATTTCGTTAATTGTGCATTTATATGAGCAAGTTACATTTATATTTATTACCTTATAAATATAACACGAGAATTACACATTAAAAATGCGTAATTAATCATGTTAAAAAAATTTATTTTGACCAATTTTCAAAAATTTCTAAAATCAAAAGAAAATTTTCAATCTCTATTTTTATATTATGTTTTGTTATCAAAAAAGGTGATTTCCGAAATGTTGATGTAATTTTTTCGCTTATAGGACAAAATTTTTAAAAAGACCTAACTCAAAATCCAATTTAGAAAACAAAAAAAAAATCCATTTTCATATTCAGGACTTTTAAAGCAAACATCCTATTCGTTATTCTTCTTAAAAAAAAAGTGTCGAAATTTAAAAAAAGTCAAAAATATTTTTGATTTAGAAAAATGATGACTAAATTATGAATTTTTCTCGAACGGCCATGAAAAAGTATATCGGAAACGTTAAGATCAAAATTTCTTTTATGCCATAAGAAACATATAAACTCAGAAATGCGTATATGCATATGTGTGTGTGTGTGTGTGTGTGTGTGTATGTGTGTGTGTGTGTGTGTGTGTGCACAGTACCGGTCACGAGTATACGACCGCTTCACTGGCATTTCATCGGAAAAGAATTCTTATCTTTTACATTTAATATCTCGGAAAGGGAACACGACTGTAACTTGTGGCAAAAACCATTAAAAAGATTAAGAAATTTCACGTGGATTGAGCTATATCTGTATGTGAATAACTTTGGAATATTCTGGGTCAAGATAGAATTTAAGAAAACTAGAAGGAAATAATATGCCAGGTAACAAATTTTCGACTCTTTTTTCGATTCCTGGAAAAATGTAGAAAAGATTGAGGCGAATTTTGAAAAAATTCATAGCGGTACGTTGAAGTATAAGCTTCAAAATGAAACATAGAAACTTAAAATATCTTTAATAATCATCTAGTAATAAATACAAAGGTACCATTATATTTTTATTTTCGCGATACTCCATAACATGTAGTGAATGCGAACAAAAGCTTGATCGTCGCATGTTTAGAACTTGAAGCAGTACATAAAAAAATTTTTGGAACAAAGGGCACCTTTTTTATTTTTTGCTATGGCTTCAAAATCTAATTAAATCACAATTAAAATTAATAATTAATGTTAATAAATAATTAATTTTAATTTAATTAGATTTTGAAGTCATAGCGAGAAATATAAAAGGTTCTCCTAAAGACAAGAATTCTTTTCCGATGAGATGCGAATGAAGCGGTCTGATACTCGTGACCGGTACTATAATATATATATTTATTTATTTATAACAAATAGAGCCGTACGTAACAGCAGTAGTTAATCAATTAAATTAAATTAAATTTAATTCATATTATATTAATATTAAATTAAATTAAATTAAATAAATCCCGTTCCGAATAAATCAGGAGAGCTTTAGCTTTCTGCACATTGAGTTGACATTGTTTTTTCCACCATCGGTGGTTCACTCTAAAGTTTGTATACAACATCAAATTTATTGACTACTACTGTTACGTACGGCTCTATTTTTATAATTAAATAAATTTGAAGTCAAATGAAATTGTGCAAGAAAAGAAATCAATGCTGCAAAAAGTTCTGGAATATCTTCAAAGGATAAGGTTTACCACAATAAAGACTCAATGATTCCGTATCTCCATCTCTTATACTTTGACCAACTAAATTTAATACATTATATTTTCTTTTGAATCTTTTATTCCTTAAAGCTTACGAGACTATTTTTACAAGAATTAACTCTAACTTATATTTACATCCTAGGTTTTCCTTTGAGTCTTTTTGAACTCCTTAAAACTCTAACATCATCCACTTTATCTTTATCCACACTTTCCTCTCTACTCGCAGTGTTTTTTTTTTCTCATTTGAACCACGCTCGATCATTTCATTTACATGACGTTTCATTAATCTACCGTTCGCAATTCTCGCCTGATACGTAACTCGTGGGACTAATTCTTTAATAATCGTACCTGGAATCCATATTTTCTTCCCCCCTTTTTTATCACAAACCATAACTATATCTTTCAAATTGACCTTAAAATTACGCTCACCACGGTGGTTACGTATCTGTCTTTCTTGGTACTGTGAAATTCGATCTTGCAGGGGGACGTAATAAATTTAAACTTGTCCTCAATTCTTTCACCAGCATTAAAAATGCAGGAGTTTTTCCGGTTGCAGTATGTGGGGTTCTCCGATAGTCCATCAAAAACTGTCTTAAAGCTTCGTTCATCGAATAATTATCTTTTATTACACAAGTTAATTTGCTTTTAACTGTACCTACTAAATTTTCTGCTGCTCCATTGGTTGCAGGGCACCCAGAGGGGGTCGTACTGTGTCGTATACCGTTTACTTTAACAAAATTTTCAAAAGCTTCTCTCATGAATGTCGAATAACTTTATCCGTAACTAAGTGAACAGGATAGCCAAACCGAGAAAAAACTGCTTTAATGTTTTCGATAATTGTATTTTCTTCCATATTTGGTACAATTAATGCCTCAAGTCATTTAGTATGACTACCGATCATGAGTAAAATTATTTTTCCTAAAAAGCGACCCAAGAAATCTGCGTGTAATCTATGCCAAGGAGTAATTGGCCACTGCCATGGTGTTAATGGAATTTCCGGAATCAGTTTTCTGGTTTGTAAACAAGTTCGCATGCCTTCGCTAATTTCTCAATATCAACATGAATATTTGGCCACCAAACAAAAAATCTTGCTAATGATTTCAATCGACTACACCCAAAATGGCTGCAATGCAACTAGTGAAGAATCAAAGGTCTAATTTTTTCGGGTATTACTATCCCATGACCCCAAAAAAGGCATTTATTGCCAACTGTTAGGGCATCTTTTTTTGTCCAATACAATGTTGGAAACTCACCATCGGGTTGTTTTTCTGGTCAACCATCAAGACAAAATCTAATAACCTTATTTAGTAAACCGTCATTTTGTGTTTCTGTCTGCACTGCTTCTTAGTAAATACTCGCAATGCCTAATTCTTTAACGTTTTTTTCAAATAATTCACGTTTACCTCATTTAATAGTGGACTTTTTTGAAATTATCATTTGCTTCCGGTAATGATAAACGATTAAACCAATCTGCACAGTTATGTTGAATTTTCTTTTATTTGATGGTATACTGAAAAGGTGACAAGAATACAGCCCAGCGCTGCAACCGAGCTGCTGCAATTTCAGGGATGGATTTTTCTAGATGAAGGATACGTGATAATGCTGAATAGTCTATCTGCAACAGGAATTTCTGCCCATATAAATATTCATAATATCTGCGCACACCAAAAACAACGGCTAATCCTTCTTTGTTCATGTGTGCATAATTTTTTTTTGTTGGTGTAAGCGTACGACTCGCATAACAAACTAGTCGATCTTAGTTATTTTCATCTACATGTGACAAAATTGCACTAATTCCGTACGGCGATCTGTTGTTAGGACTACAGTGGAATTTCGATATCTCGAATCGGAAGGGGGCAAAAAAAAACGAATTATAGAAAATTCGAGTTTTTGAAAATCCAAAATTAAAAGTGAGAAAAAGTCGAAAGGCATTTTCCAAAGAATTCAGATCACAGTTTTATTGAACAGTTTTGTTCTGTTACACGAATTATGACTATTTCAGACTCAATATGCAGACTATTTCTTGAAAAAATCGGTCAGTTTTGTTTGTTTTAGTTTTTTTATTGAAATGTTATCCGTATAGTTTTTAATCACGTTAAGTGCACAAAAAATCTCATCTGGAATTCTGGGTTGTTCTCGAATATATTTCCGTAATATTTCTAGACCGTTCGTGGCCTCGGAAAGAATAGTTGGTGATGATTCCACATCGTCATCACTATCTGCTTCTTCTTCACTTAACTCGCTAGACACTTCTTGAAGCGTTATAGCATTGAAGATTTCAATATCAGTCGGATAAGATGTAGCAATAACATTTACCACCTGTTCTCGAATTTCTGTGAAGAAAAAAGAATAAAAAAAATGGTTATATTCAAGAATATAAGACCAGGTAAACTAAAGCATCACATGTGTACATTGTTGTCAATAAATACAATCAATGCAAGTTCTATTTACCATTTTTTAAACCTGCTTTGCGGAAACAGTTAGCAATTGTAGACTGTGTAACTGCTCCCCAAGCCGTATGTAGCATTTCAATGTCATTCAGAAGATTGACGTCATTTATCTCTTCTCCGGATTCCAAATTTCGCAAATTTCTTTGCATCACACGCTTTTTCATTATTCGTATATGTAACTGGTAATGATTCCACCTTCTTTTTCTTGAAACATTTTGGTTTCTGCGATTTTCCAATCACAACAAGTTTCAATTTTTCTGTTCCAGTCATATTAGCTACTTCCATGACTATCACACGTTCTTTACTCTTCTTTCCGCCATGACAAATATCCCCTTTGAATGTCAAAGTTCTGTCGTGCCAGCATCTAAAGAAAAGACAAAATTTATCCGCGTTGAAAGTGTCTTCCGGGTTATATTCTTCCAGTAGACTCGGCAGTGCATTCGTTCTGTAGTCTTCACAATCAATTTCAGGCACAGCTGCATTCTCACCTGATATTATTTTCTCTACAATTCCGTTCCTGAATTCGAATTTGTCCAGCCAACCAGTGCTAGCTTGAAATTTCAAGCCAAGATCCTTCGCGAACTCCGCAGATTTTTCTTGGATTAATGGTCCTGACACTGGTAAATTGTAATCTCTCACTTGCTTCATCCACTCCATCATAGCTCGCTCAAGTTCGGGGAAACTTGATTCTTTAAACCTTTTGCGCTGCACAGTGGGGCGAAATGAAAAAACGATGTTCAAAATAACCTGTAGGTCCCAATTCTTAATCGATTTTCAATT
>JBAGKK010368132.1:0-18776 GCA_037177015.1 Euceroptres primus
AACCATAAAATTTAGTTTGTTAACTAAGTCATTTTTTTAGTTACATTAGAACCCAACATTAGAAGAAATTCAACACTCTCATTGTAATTTATTACTAAAGATATTTGCATTAAGGAACCATTATATTTAGTTTGTTAACTAAGTCATTTTTTTAGTTACATTAGAACCCAACATTAGAAGAAATTCAACACTCTCACTATAATTTATTACTGAAGATATTTGCATTAAGAAACCATAAAATTTAGTTTGTTAACTAAGTAATATTTTTTAGTTACATTAGAACCCAACATTAGAAGCAATTCAACACTTACTATAATTTATTACTGAAGATATTTGCATTAAGAAACAATAAAATTTAGTTTGTTAACTAAGTCATTTTTTTTAGTTACGTTAGAACCCAACATTAGAAGAAATTCAACACTCTCACTATAATTTATTATTAAAAATATTTGCATTGAGAAACCATAAAATTTAGTTTGTTAACTATGTCAATTTTTTAGTTACGCTAGAAACCAACATTAGTTCAAGGACCATTATAAAAAATATAGCAAACCAAATCTATTCAATTTTTAATTAACAGATTGTTTAGTCAGAAACATAATCTCAAATAAAGAAAAATTTGGCGCAAAAGTCAGTGAATTTTGTCTGAAAAGCAAGTGTATTTTAACTGAATGAATTGGTGATCGACTTTTTATTTATGAATCAGTTACTTTTAACTGATTTACAGTTTGTCGCAAGAGAGGAACCCACAAAAGTCAATGAAAACTGCACACTAGGTAAAATCATGATTATGATCCGATAGAGGGGAATTTACTCTAATGCGCAATATGTTGAAGATTTCTGCGCATATCTGCAATTTCTGCAATATTATTTGTGAGCATTCATTTCTTATAAAGAGTTTGATTTACTGGCTTAGAAAAACAAACAAAAAAGATGTTCAAACGATGTCACGTTCTGTAAACAGTCTTACAAGAATGTGAAATACTTTAAACATAAGGTATGGAAGGTAAGCTTTAAAATTTTTAAAACCTGCAGTGGTTGCGAAGTTATTTGATGTAAAAGAGAATAGTGAAATTTTCACTCCTTACTGTGCTTCAAATTCGATGTCTGCATAAAAAATAGTCAAAATAACTTCAAAAATAGCTCATTCGAAACAGAATTTTCCAGAGAAAGTAATTATTATGACGAAGATTAATTGTCAGGTTCCTTAAAAAAGTTATTCAACAAATTGTCATTAAAAATTGAGGAAGCGAAAGAAGTGAAAATCGAGATTTTCAGTGTTTTCTATTCTGGTCAATATTTTCAAAACCTGTGGTTCTACCTTAATCCACAAATGATCAGTTTGAAGCTTGTTTTATGTAGATTAAGCCCACAAATTTTCATCAACTTTCGAATATTTTGCTTTAAACAGCAGCAAATTGAAAATAATTTGTCTTATTTTACATCTAAAATTGGCTTAAAAATATCGATGTAATACGAATGGTATAAAAGAAATAATACGATGATTTTTTCCTTGCGTAATAGAGTTAATACTCCTCTTTCAGATCATAATCATGATTTATACCTAGTGTGCAATTTTCATAGACTTTTGTGGGTTCCCCTCTTGTGATCCAGACTGTAAAAGAAGATTAAGCAAATACATAAAAGAAACTGCAATTTCGCAAGTAAAAAGGGTACTAAATGTATAGTGAAATAACTTTATAAATTTATAACAGCGTATTAAACGGTTTCTCGAAAGTGCCACTAATTAGTAGAAAAAGGGAGAGTGGCTTTAAGTCGAAAAAGTGCAAAGGACAGACGACAAGTTGACGACATTGGCTAGTCGGTCCCTTTCATAAAATGACACCCTTTTCTTTTTTTTCTTTTTCCCCTGTCTCTCGCTTTTTTTTACTACGGCTCAATGACCTCGTCTGCACCCAGGATATGCTGCAGATTTGCAGGTCTAACCAGACATTAAGAACGCGACAAAAAAAACCACTGTCGATCGGTGGCCTGGGCACTGGCCAAAAAATCCGACCGGTTTCATGTATCTTTCCAATTTATTCTAATGAGCAAGGAAACCAAATTCACTCTCGAGTGAAAGCAGGAAATTTCACCCTCCCAATTACGTCACTAAAACTCTACTCAAATACACTCAGAACTTTTAATTTGTTCCTTATATTATTCAATTCTTCGAATCTTGTTTATTTTATTTATTCAATCTTCAAAGTCTGATTTTATTTATATATTGCTTTATATCTTATATTTCAGTATGTTTATTAATTAAGAATAATTGATATATAAGAACAAGAAGATTGATAATGATGAAATAAAACGTTAATTTTCAAGTTGTACCCTGTTTGAAAAAACTGGAACTGTTAGTTAATGTATAAATGGTAATAGTTGCGTCATTCGTAGAGAAATATATTAGTAATACTATTGAAGCCGGTTCAACGTGAAATTTTTGTGCTTGAAGCACTTTCAGGTGGAAATTTAACCATTGGCATTTGGCAAACCCTTCAACCGTGTTGCCATTCACCACCAGGAGCTCGTTTTCATTCAAAAATACTCTCGCTTAGCGTGTGTTCTATATTTCGTAAGGTGCGAGTCATTACGCGTTCAAGTTCACATGAGAAACTAATTTCCTTTCGGTTTCTAAGAATCGAGAACGAAAAGAACTTTTGAAAGGTTCATTTAAATTTTGGTGATTATAATCTGAAGAATTACATTAGAGAAATTCGAAACTCATCAAATTTGATATTTTAAAAAGCATCCAAATAAGTAAATTCTTAGAAGGAGTTTTAAAAGATTCAGAGGTACAGCGAAAGTGTTTCAACTGAGTTTTCTGTCTCCCTCTTTAATATCAAATCAAAAAGCCCATCAATTTATTTTTCAGACCAATGAACACCTGTCTCTTGTTATTTTCACACATATCACGAGGGTTGAAACTCGAGGCAACAAAGTCTGTGCAACAGGCTCATAATGTGTGCTCGAGTTACGTCAAAGAGGACTTCATGATTGGGACAAGATGCCTGTGGAAAGAAATTGGAATGAGCCAAAGAAAACAGAGAAAAGAGAAAACACAGGCCATGGAATGATTCGAATTCCTGTCCACAGATAAAAATAAGGACATGCGACTTGTGGAAACTACCACAAGGAAATGCATGCAATTTACTTTAACAAGTAGGTACATAATTTCAGTCACCTTGAAAAGAACTGATACAAATATACCTTTTTATGCAGGGAGAATGCAAAAAAAAATACCATTTTCATAGAAAATAAAAATAAGAAAGAAACCTCTTCAACACATTTTCCTCCACCATTTTTTTTATCAGAATATATAAAAGAACAAAATCCAAGGAAGAGGGATGCATCTGTTAAGACGAAAAAATATGCTTATATACTAGTCTCCTGAAAAAAATTGTGCAAAACGTGGGAGAGAAGATGAGAAAGATGGGAATCTTAGCCTGAGAGGGAGGCCCTTAGATTTAAGTTCCAGTTTACACTGGACAAGCTGTGTGGCCTGAAATCGCATTATTTTCGCATCATGGATACTTATTCTATCCTTAACGAATCGTGTACACTTCCTTTCTTAAACACCTGTCCATGGCATATACATAGTTCTTTATTTTTGAATTAAGTAAATTTTGTCGAACGTAAAGTCTTTTGACACTAAATTTGTAAAATAAAATTTCAAAAGAATGTTTTCTAGCCTTGTTTGGAAAATTTTTAATTACTCAATTTGTAACCATTTTAGGATATGCAGAAAATGCCAAGTTAGACTATAAACTTATAAAGTTATGTCCTCTTTTTCTATAATGAGTATGGGAATGAGAATAAATCCTTTTTCGTTAGTGGCACTAAATAGGGCCATATTAGGAAACGAAATTCGAAATCAAATTGCAATTGCAGTGGATCTTACACAATGCAAAAGTTGAGTATTACTTTTACTATTCAGACTTATAGAAATATTTATTCAAAAGTGTTATTCAAATGAAACCTACTTTCCTCTAAACAGAGCTGTGATCTGTGTTCGTAAGTGAATGGGATTATGAATTCAGCCTTTAGAACTTTGTCTCATTTGCACATTTATGGACGAGTGAATTTGAAAACGAAAGTTTTCTGGAGGTGATAAAATATTCCGATTAGAAAACATCGACGACCTTTTAAAGGATATGGATTGAAAAAATAACTATTCATATTTCAAAATATGAAAGTGCTATAAATACTACAACTACTTCAAAAATCGGTACAAGGATAAAAATTGGTAAGTCTTCATGTTAAATTAAAAATTCGAACTTTAATAAACAAAACTAGAAAGCAGTCTATTTTCAGAGAAATAAACAATTTCGAAGCAAATTTTTTATTTTATTTTAGAAAGCATCTATTGAAGAACAAACATTTAATAAGTAAAATGTTTCTAAATAAAAAATGGAAAGTGCTTTATTCTTTTTTGGAGTTAAACAAGTAAACCACATTCTGTGGTTGAAAGAAGTCTTGAAATTTAAAAACAATCGATTGGCAAAAGTCGAGTGAGCGTATCGTCGTCGGATTCTCACAGTCCCGCGGAAAAATAAAATATAAAAGCTAGGCAAAATGTGAGTCTCACGACATCCTAGACATATGATAGAAAATGTACGAGCATACGTGTTTTCCTATAGAGTTCATATAAACCGCTGTAACCGTGTGGCAGTTACTCTCACAGCACAATACAAAGGATTGCAATCTGTAATTAATGAGCTCTACTGATGCCGTTCAACATTCACATATACAATATATAAAGTGTATACGTCTTTGCGTAACTCTTTTACTTCACTATTATAGCCAACGACACGTAAGGCCACGAGGCACTGCCATAATCGCTGTAAAATGTGTACTTGCTTTTTCAAGTGCCCAGATTTCTGGATAAGACTAGAGACTAGAGTTCCTCTACAACTGCTTGGAAAATTTTCTGGGGTCGTTAACTCCCCTTGCTAGAAAAATTATGATAGAGATTCAACACTTTTTAATATTAATTTTTCTAAAATCAACGGACGAAAATAATAATTTGAAAAATATATTGAGTTTAAGTTTGTCATTTAATGGGATTATTACAATTGACAAAGTTTTAAGCTTTTGAATATAAAAGCTTTCATATTCAACAGTATGATGTGCTTGAAATTTGGAATGTTCAAACGAACGAAATTTTTATTTGACTTTATTTTAAACTCAAATTTGTTCAAAAAATAGGTTTATTAACAATAACAAAAAATTATCTTAATGATAAAAAACATTCATGTTTTTTTTTATTTGTATTTGGAACAATATTTTCGAGGGGTTATCCACTAGGAATTTTTACACCTGAATTCAGAAGATCTAGATCATTTCGTGCGCTAATGATCTCCTCTCTACATGGTCTTTCAATTTTAACATTTAATAATCATAAATCTTTGAAATTAGGAAAAAACTAAAATTAAAATCTTAAAAATTTGGATTGGAGTAAACTATAAAACAACGGCATTATTAAAAAGCGGTATATAACAATTTCGAAATAATTAAACATTTTTAAGCTGGAAAACTTTAAAAATTTAAGACTCGACTATGTTCCTTAATTCATAATTCCAAGTTTTTAGAATTGAAGCTATTAAAATTCAAGAATTTAAATTTGAACATGGCTTTTAAGGATGTTCTCTCCGTTCAGTCAAACTCAAAATTAATCAATCTTTATCTTGAATTATAAAATAAACAAAAACAGCTTTTTATTAATTCCAACGAATTTTAAAAGAGAAACTGAATCGTTTTACATAAAAAAAATAGTTTGACTTGTCATTGTTTATTTAAAAGTAGTTATTTAAATATTTGTGTTTTTTCCTTCGTCTTAGACAAAAATCGTAATTTTCATTCAATTTCAATTCTCAACGGCTCATTTTGTTCCTTAAAAGATCGTTTACAGTTCCATTTGATACGTTTTTATTAAAACATGTTATTTGACCTACATTGTTAAAAATTTTCGTAAATTTCGGGAACTTTTAGGTTACGAAAGTAACAGAAATTTTTATAAAATTTAACATACTATTCAGAAAACCTTTCTGAAAATATGTACACGAAGTTCTGAATGTTCAGATGAACAAAATTTTTAATTGATTTCATTTTAAACTCAAATTTGTTCTAAAATATTGGTTTATTAGCAAAGAAACTAATATGATGATGAAAAACCTCAGGATGTTTTTTTATTTTTAATTAAAACAATATTTCAGAATAAATTTGAGTTAAGAAAAAAAAATTCGTTCATTTGAACGTTCAGAACTTCAAGAACATTCTGAAAATACTGAATTTTAACTGTAACTGAATTTTCATAAATCTATTTTAAATTTTCTTAAACTTATCTTAAATTTACCAAATTGTAACTGAAACTTACCAAACTGTAACTAAATTTTCAGTTGCATGTAACTGCATAAAGCTTCAGTTACCAGAACGTAAAATTTTTTCTCTGACAGTTTCGGAATTTTAAGTTACAAGTATCAGAATTTTCAATTACAAGTACATATCGTAAAATTATCAAAATGTAACTGAATTTTCCTAAATTTTTTAAATAAAATTTTCACTGAAATTTACCAAACTGTAACTGAAATTTCAGAAATGGTAACTGCATAAAGCTTCAGTTTCACGTCTCTGAAAATTGCCATGAAAATTTCTAAATAAAATAATTTTAATAAAAACGTACCAAATAGTACTGTAAAGGATCTTTTTCAAGGAACAAAATGAGCTGTTAAGAATTGAAATTGAATGAAAATTACGACTTTTCTCTAAGACGAAAGGAAAAACACAAACATCCAAATAACTATTTTTAAGTAAACAATTATGACCCAAATAATTTTTTTTCTAAATTACGCTTAGGTTTCATTTTCAAAATTCGTTAAAAATAACTTTGGGTTCATTCTCTCAAAAGAATTCAAAGGATTCGAAAGAATTAAAAGAATTCCAAAGAATTTAAAGAATTCCAAAGAATTTAAAGATTTCTAAAGAATTCAGAAAAATTTAAAAGAATACACGGTAAATTCAAACGAATTCAAGGTGAATTCAAAAGAATTTAGGAACAAGTATATAGTACATCTGAATTTAGTAATAGTTAACCACTCGAATATTTCCACATAAAATCGAGTTACGAAAAAAAATTTCGTTTATTTGAACGTTAAAAACTTCAGGTAGAGTATCTACTGTAAATTCAAAAGCATTGAAATTTTTAAGCATAGAAAATCAAAAGCCACAATATTAGCAAACCTTTGAGTTTGACGTCTTTTTTTAGAGAAAATATTAGTGATAAAAATTTTCATATCTATACCTAACCTTTAATTTTTGCTAATAATTGGCGTTATAAAAACTGATAGAAAATAAAAAAATGTGATGCCATCGAAAGTGTTAATAAATAATAATTATTAAATAAATTATAAAACTTTCGATGAAAAGGCTTTAAATTCAAAAGCTCTCGAAATCAAAAACTTCCAGGATTTTCAAGGTGTACTTTGAATTTTGATTATTGGATGTGAAAACGTTTATATTTGAAAAACCTTGACTTCCAGTGTTAAGAATTAAATAACTTTCGAGTTTTAGAGAATTTGTACAAAATTTTATAAAAGAATTCTTAAACATAAAATAGATCAATTTTCAAAATGCCTTTAAGTTCAAAATTTTGAAGCATTGGAATTTAAACCCTTAACTTAAAAATTCAATTATACACTCAGAAAAAAATTTTGTTGATTGAATCAAATCGTTTTGTTCATTTAAACTAAAATGTTTGTTAAGGGAACCAAATTTTTGTTGAGCCAACCAAATGTTTTGTTGATTGAACCAAATCTTTAGTTGAATATACTAAATTATTTATTTTTAATTAAATTAACCAAAAGTTTTGGCTGACTCAATCCAAAATTTCTGAGTGTATCTAATCATCTAATGTCAAGTAGTAGATATCTAAATTTGAAAACTACTATTGAACTAGAAACTTTTATACATAATATTTTAATTTAAAAACAAATCTCAAAACGTATATCCATAATAATATAGTGTATAAAAATATAGTTCTTGGATTCAGAATTCAAAAGAGTTTTAAAATTTAGTTATACCAAATTTCATAAATAATAAACAAATAAATAAATAAATAGATTCTAAGCCTCTGGAAATTTTAAAAACTTGCTGAAAAAAATCTTGTTCTCAATGAAAACACTCTGAAAAGCTTTCTGAATTCTTTCACTCAGGAATTTAATTTTCACACTACTATTCAATCGTCGCAAAAATTATTGTCAGGTTTCAAACTTGATTGCTCCTAATCGTTATAATAGCTTCCTGATTACCCCGTGTGACTAGCCAGCTGATCTTTGGTGTGGTGCAATGTACACGTGTTTATTACGTACTTGTTTGTATGATCTCTCCAATATATAATACATACACAGACAAAAATAATTCAGGCCATAGAATAGAGCAATAAACGCAACAATGTACGTGCGAAAACACTTTTTGCGCCCGGATAAAAGATCGTGCCTTCACTTGGCCACAAAGTAATTCAGAATCGAGATTCGTCCAATCACATCGAATCGATTTTATCGCTAAAAAATTCGATTTCAACGCTTTCCTAGCACGTTGATAGGAATCGATATCAGGTTCGACGTCCGCGTTGTACGACGCTCATAACTAGCGTGGATTTAAAATGAAAGGTCGGTGCACTTGTACTTAACTTGTGAGTAATCGATGAATTCCTGTCGACAATCGCTGGCTAAGAATTTTTTTTCCAAATTTAAAAACATAAAAACCTTATGAGTTCAAATGATATAAGAGACTTCAATCTGAATTTATGGCGAAGAATGGTTCTGACATGTTACATGCCTTTTTGATGGTGCAAAAATTTACGATCAGATCGTTTGGATGTTGGCAACAGAAAATAAAAGCAGAAATAAGATTTAATTAAGGTTTGGTAGTTTAAATAAAAACTCAAAATTTTATGTGCTTCAAGTTCTAAACGTAAAAATGACCGCAAATTTGATATGATTTCTTTTTAAACTAAAATTTGCTCTAAAATATTGATTTATTTATCATAGATAAAACGTGACTTCAAGATGAACCAAGAAGAGCTACCAATGATAAGAACCAATATCGGGTTCATTTTTAACCAAATCAGGCTTTTAATTTTGATTTGGTTCAATATGAACTGAAAAATGGTTCAATATTAACTAATGCCGGGTTCATTGTGAACCAAACAGGGCTTTTGATTTTGATTTGGTTCAAAATAAACTGGAAAACGGTTCAATATGAACCAATATCAGGTTCACTTTGCACCAAATCAGGATCTTCTGATAGTTCATTTTTGTTGTAGATCATTTTGAACTTTTTTTAGGTTCATATTGAACCGTTTTTAGTTCCTTTTGAACTAAATCAGAATCGAAAGCCTTATTTGGTTTACAATGAACCCAACATTAGATCATATTGAACCGATTTTCAGTTCATTTTGAACTAAATCGAAATTAAAAACCTGATTTGTTTAAAAATGAACTGAAAAACGGTTCAATATGAACCAATATCCGGTTCGCTTTTAACCAAATCCGGGTCTTACGATAGTTCATTTTTTGTTGCAGATCATTTTGAACTTTATTTTGATTCATCTTGAGCTCTCGTTTTTTTCTGTGTCAAATAATCATAATGTAATGATAAAAATTGTTGTCAAAGTTTTTTTTTGTAGCTGGAAGAATATTTTAAGAAAAAAATTGAGTCGAGCAAAAATGTCGTTCATTCGAACAACAGAAATTGCAGGCACATAAAATTGTAGATAAACTTTAGTAAACTCAACGTTTACTATAACAGTAGATCCCTGATAATCTATCTCCTCTAAAGTCACTCAAAGACTCATTTTACAGCAAAAAATGTTCAATGACATATTTAAAATTGTGTATATACAAAATCACACTGCCTGACAATTTTCTCTCGTTTGCTTTTTCATCTGAGGTGAAGTTTTCTTTTTCGGTTTTTTAATCCAAGGCGTATATATTTATAATGACCCGGAAATAATCTGAACAGGGACGAATAATTTTTCCTGGCTGGATGTTAATCGCTTGGGGCAAGGAATTTCGTCAGACGAATAACCAGACTGGTTCAACATTTCTGAGTAGACTTGCACTTAGGCAGGTGCAGCGGCAGCAGAATAAGAAATTAAGAGACCATGAGAGATCTGATCAGGAATGTGATTGGGATGCTGCTATAATACAAAGCATAAATCCCATGGAGATAATCTAATGACATAATATCTCTGACATTTCTAGAGATATTTAATTATCATCCAAATTGAGAGACAAATAACCAAATTAGGAAATTAAATTTTAATCATAAAATTTAAGTTAATTCAAAAGTCGAGTGGTCCTTTGATCTCAACTGGAAAAAAAACCGAATTTAGAATCATCCAACCCAACCAATAATTTTCTCGCATAAAATTCTTGCTTCCTTTGCCGGCACCCTTAAAGACGAATTTCTCTTCCCAAGAATCACTCAACTCTCTGGAAAACCATAAACTTTACGATTTGTCATTTCCCGGCATGAGCTTTAACAAAATTGCGCTCCTAGTGGTCAATCTTATAATTTCGAAATCATAATCATCGAGCCAATAGCCATGCTTGTTTTTTTTTTCTTGTAAATTGTAAAACAATACCCTGGTGCAGAAATGAAAACCTGTTTCCCTGGATTGCTTGGATCGTCCTCGCTGGCCTTGAAGCAGCAGCTGAGTTGCGTTTCCTCAGCCATTTTATTGTTTCACACTCGCTGAGAAAACTCGTTATCACGTGGGCTTTTAATGATGATTTTTATCACATCGAGAATAATAGCGAAGCTGGAATAAATTATCGTGGTAGCAGGAAAATCTTCCTCAACATCAGGTGATAATCACTCATAGCCGATGTTTAAAATGAGACTAATCGTCAGCAGACGATTGTGTCGAATCGTGGGCGTGACGAGATTGCTCGATTCAAATTAGAATCATAAAATCGGCTCCCACGATTGACTAAAATCTATTCCCAGTTTTAGTGTGTATTATCAAGTCAGGAAAACGAGAGCTTACGTAATTTTGCATTTACGACTTTTGTATGATATTTAGTCTTCGGAAATCAAAGTCTGTCTTCAAATTCTTTCTTCCTTTTTCCAGATGAATGAATTAATCCATAATAGAAACTTACCTGAAACAGAAAAGAAAAATAGATTAATTATTTGTTAAAATTTATTGGGGTTTTTGTAATTTTTATTTGAACATAAGGGATGTAGAATATTGTAGGATATTAACTGTAGAATATCAATTGTAGAATATTAATTGTAGAATATTATTGTAGAATTATTGTAAAATATTAATCAAGTAAATTGAAAAGATCCTGATTGTCCTGAACGATATATCCATGAACTGGAACAGATTAATGATTCCAGCTGAAATTTCATCAATCTCCAGCTCAGGATCTTTTTCCCACGATTAATCCCGTATTTCTCTAACCATAAGGAGTCTTTCGACGAGCATCGTGGTGTTCTGAACGTTTATAAAAGATTTTCCCAAAGACAGGTTGAATAACACAGATCCCATTAGATCGAAACACAAGCCAGAAATTTTTCCGACTTTTTTTCTCAATTGGAAGCCTCTGCTACGCCCCATTTAACGGGACTTTCTCATAGACTCTCGGAGTCGGCCTTCAGCAATGAAACTACAATCGTACCGATCATTCCGATCCTTTTTACCAGGTCGAAATAATTGTATGTCTGAGGAAAAAAGAGATGGAATGATCGAGGAAGAGGGAACTCATCAGTGGGTGATGCGAAAGGGGAGAAATATATTTCCTTCAAGTCCTAAATCTAAAACTAAGACTTAATAGACTAAAGTAAGACTAAGTCTAGATTACTAAGTACAAGATAACTATGGTTCGCGACCAGACTTTCTAAACCTGATCCGATCATCCTTCTCGGAATCCTTTTCACTGAGGAAACTTTCCAGCGGAGGTCATCTTCCTATCTTCTTACTCAATTTATCAAGTTTCAAGCCTGGGGTACGTGAAAAGAAGATTAGTAATTCGAGAGAATGAAAATTTAATATGTTGACGTGTATTGAGGAGATATTTTCCCTCAAAGGACTTGAATAGAATTTTTTCATTTCATTGATGAAAGCGATCCAGATTCACAGAAATTAATTTAAATTTTAAAGGAGTTGAAATTTGTATAACCAAATTTTAAAGACGTTGAAATTTGTATAACAAAATTTCAGTAACACTTTATTTTTTATTGTTTATTCAAAATCATTTTAATGAAGTTTAATGATTTCAGTAACTTTAGGAGTTGCACTGAGGAAATACATACATGCAAGCATGTTTGCTTGATGCAAATAACAAAATTTCTTTGAAATGTTTGAAGAAAGAAATTTGCTGTTACAATTATTAGGACTAATTTTTTAGACCTTTTCTGTGCATAATTTTGAGGTTGTTTCAAACAAAAAATATAATTAAGAAGTTCTCGATAAACACTTAAATTCACGGTAATTTCCCGTTCTCAAAATATTTCTAATTTTGACGGTCTGGTGAGCTATTGAATGTAAAAAACCCAAGACGGAAATTTGGAAACCTTCCAAAAAACCACGTCAGAAAATCTATCCCAATGACCTTTTCTACGCTCCCGTGCACTAATTGGTTTAACAACTCAATTAGAATGCAGACGTTTAGAGAATTGCAATTGTCTACAGTCTACACCTTCCTGCTCCTTTCGTTTTTTTTTTCTCGTTCGACGTTCTCCAATCCGTAAATGTTTCTTTCCCACGACTAAATTGAAAGCACTAGCAGGTTGTATCCGCCCCTGGCTTCTCCCATGCACGGAAGGAAATAAGCAGGTGAAAAAAGGAAGAATAATAAGGGCGAATGAAAATAATTTTATATTCTCAAAGCTTTTGTCTTTGCAAATAGTAGACGAGAGATTCTTTGTTCGTGGTCCATACCACCGGCGAGTAGAAGATCCAGCACTAGGGGTTCAAGATTTCAATTACGACTCTTTATAGAGCAAGCATACTCTCAGCCATAAACCGAAGGTCGCTGTAAAATGGCGAGCGAAGGGCAGAGACAATTCACGGTTATAGTGACCGAACGACTCTTGAGAATTGCGAATTCTCTCCTTCCCATGAGATCCCTTCATTTCGAAGGTCGATCTCAGCATCAAATGAGAATAACTTTTGACTCTGGGTCTTACAAAAAAATTCCTCTCTGATAAAGGTCAAAGAGTTTTGATCCAAAGTCTGAAAGTGACAAGCATTACGCTGGTGAATCTGAAACAACTTTCTGATCCAATTTCATGGATTGAAATTTAAAAAAGGTCTTTTGGGATTTAGCATTTTCAAAAGAAAAAATCCTTGATTTCCAAAATAATATTAAAGCTAAATTCAATATATATGTATACAATGAGACTTTCAAATACCAAAGAGTCTAAACTTGGAACTTATCCAAATTTTGTAAACTTACTCAAATTAATTATAGTTATATTATATTATAATTCAAAAAATTCTGGTTCTGGTAGGTATTCTATATAAATAGTATTTAGTATTTCCAAAAGAAGAAATCCTGGATTTCTAAAATAATATTAAAGTTAAATTCAATATATATGTATACAATGAGGCTTTCAAATTCCAAAGAATCTAAACTTGGAACTTATCCAAATTCTGTGAACTTACTCAAATTAATTATAGTTATGTATTATAATTCAGAAAATTCTGGTTCTGGTAGGTACTCTATATAAATAGTATTTAGTATTTAGTATTTCCAAAAAAAGAAATCCTTGATTTCTAAAATAATATTAAAGCTAAATTCAATATATTATATGTATACAATGAGGCTTTCAAATTCCAAAGAATTTAAACTTGGAACTTATCCAAATTCTGTAAACTTACTCAAATTAATTATAGTTATGTATTATAATTCAAAAAATTCTGGTAGGTACTCTTTAGGTAGGTACTGTACATTCAACAGTTCACATACCTACTAAAATTCTAGTAGGTACTCTATATAATTTTTCAAAATTAATTGGTTTAAAATTTAAGATTCAATACTCGAGTATTCGAATTCGAAGAACCAATTTTGCAGATCTATAAAGCGATAAAGATTTTCAACCTTAATTGAAATCCAGTTAACTCTTAAATTGACCCTATCAAAGTTTCAAGTCGCCGAATGAAATGAGATATAATCGAAGCAGATACTATAAGGAAAGCTGGGAACAATTATTGAAGTAAATATTTGAAAGCCTTCAAACTCGAGTTTGAACTTGAAATCCTCTAAATTGAAATCTACTGATTTAAAAAATTCAAAAAAATATTAAGAACCGAATTTAAAATTTAAAATCATTCAAATTTGATCATACCTAATTCCATACGATCCAAATATATAATTAGTTCTCCCAATTTCAAATTTTCTAATTATAAACTGACTTTCTTGCTCCAGTATCTTAAAAAAATATATTTTATGGTTACTAATACGATAGGCTACACATAAACGTAGAATAAGAACATTAACATTAATATTTCTAAAAATGTAAAAGGAAATAGAAAGTACAATGAAAATGAAGTACAAGGAAGAGCATGCATGAAAGAAGGAAGTTATGAAAATATAAACCGTGAATAACAAAATTACATCAGACAAAATGCTGAACTAAATAAAAATTTCTCTATAACAAAATACTATATTATATCTTTTAAGGATGAAATGAAATCGACCGCAGCTTCTGACTCATGAAATTTTCCTTCGAATTCTTAACCTCAACCCACAGCATCCATGAATCATAAGATCGTAAGAAAATGAAGGATGCCGTTCTATAAGGGTGGCAGTGTCAAAATTTTCAAAACATAGGCACAAAGTTACAAGCTCAGCGACTGTGAAATACATGCATTGCAAAATTCAAGTTTTCAGTATTCTACTAAGAAAAAAATTAATCGCTTTCTTTCTAGTCACCAAAAGAATCTTTTTGCATTTCAATTGTTATTTGAAAAAGACAAATATACAATAAGGCAGGTTATAAAAAGAGTGAAACTTTTCAACTGAATTTAAATAAAATAAGGAGCAATTTTGTGTATTCTGCTTTCCTGACGAGTAAAATGTGAGTAATATTCAATGAATATTATTTTTTAAAAGGCTTTTAAGTACATTTCAAAGGAGGCCCGCTATAGGAACTCGTTGAATCCTTTTTTGAAATCAGAAAAAATACACTTGTTACGAAATTAATTACTTATACTATTATTTATACTATTAATTATTTATACTATACTATTTATAAAAACTTGGCACTATATGATTTTATAAACCATTAGTTGAGGCGCCTAAAATTATATTTTTTCGTAGGTGACTAAGAACCATTAGAACTGCAATCCCCTGTTATCTTTGTATAGATTTTCTTTTTTTTGTCTGAGAAATTTATAAAATTCTAGACTTAAAAAATTTTATGAACCTTTTTTGTATTTGTTGAATAATATTTCAAGAAAAATTTCAGGTAACAAAAATATTTTCTTCAGTGTAAGAAATCCCAGATCCTGGGTTTATGGTTCACGAGTGCTTTTGCATACTGGAAGATTGCATCACAATAGGCGACACAACCCACCTTTTATCTCGGGCAAATTAGCCGCCCGTGAAGGCCAATTAGACCTAGTAAAAAGAGATGTCGAGGCGAGCCTCCCCGAAAGCTGATAATCACTACATGCATCTACCCTATTAAACAATTGTCTTTGTGAAATTTATGATTACAATGACTATATGCAAAAAGCAAGGGTTTATTCCAAAAGAGTGAAAACATTGGCCATTCGTGTGAAAAAAATCAATTTCTCTCCCTCTTTTCAAGGGAGAAAAAAGGGTAGCTTTAATTTCGGACTTCTCTATAGGGCTTCGCTGGGTTAATGACCCTCTTTGTCTTTTCGAAAATACTTCTAGACTTAAGCTGAAGACATATTACCACTAAGGCTAAGAATTCCCATAGAAAGTGTTAATAAGATGATTTTAAAATTTGCAAAACATCAATACTTTTGAATTTGAAAATTTTGTATCTGAAAGACAATGAAAAATATTTCTTTCCAGCATTTTGTTCACTAAAGATTTATTTGTTTTTAGTGTACCAAATGCATCGATTTTCGCTTTGCCTTGCAAAAAAACGCATAACATTACTGTATAAGTTCATTTTATTTTAAAGGTTCCCTATTCATATATAACTTGTTTCATGTTTTTTTCAAATGTACGAGCGACACACATCCATTACTTTGACACTTCCATATAAAATATTGGAATGAAAATAAAAAAACCAAAGTCTCGTGACAGTCTATTCCTGACATAGGGAGACAAATACACCATTTTTGTGGTGTACAGCGTTTCCATAACGACTAGAGGTTACATAAGCTAAGCACAAAGGCAATGCCATTGCCCCCTTGCATTACAGTCTACACATTTATGGGGTTGTGTGGGAGGATCCTCCAGGGGGTGAATTGACCATTGGGGTTGTAGTATGTACGGAATATATACGTACCACCCCGCACGAGACAACCATAAATAAAAAAACAAACGTGCACCTTATCTACGTGAAACTCTGTGTTCTATGGTCATTACTATTTTACCTGTAATATTTTCCTACCCCCGATTCTCAGAACAATTTTCCGTTCGATTGTATCACCCATTTGAATCATACATGGGCTTTTAAAGCTTTTTTCAGAAACAAGGGAGTAGAGTTCATTATATTAGGGTTTGCAAAAAAGAGTTGGGGTTGAAAAGATTATTTTTCATTCGGGTAATGAACTTCAAGTAATGAAGTTCAAGTGAAAAAATAGTTTTTTCTTAAATCAAATTTGTTTTGTAAGATTGTTCCAACTTCAAATAAAAAAGAGCTTTTTTATCATTACATTATCTTTTTGTAAACTAATATTTTAGAAGACATTTGAGTTTAAATCAAATAAAAATTTCGTTTCTTTCAACGTTCAAAACTTCGAGCGCATCATTCTAAGATTTTTTAAATTTTATATCAAAATTGTAAAAGGTACGGGATTTAAAGAATTTTAAATTAGAATGCTTCGATACTTGCTAAGCTAATTTTCAAATTTAACTCTTTGATATTTATTATCCCAATTCGAAGGATTTTAAACTTGCAGTGTAAAAAAATATCGAGAATTTCTCATATTTTTTCTTAGGGAATATTTCCCATTTTATGAAAAAAATATCTATCCAATCGCGATATTACAGTATTGACCATAAAAACTTATTTCCACAAAAATATAAAATAAAACCTCTAAACAAAATTTTCAATTAAGTTTATTCAAGAATCCCCCAAGCGATTTTTTTCTTTCTGGTCTCAAAATGATCGTGAGGCATCAAAAAAATGATATCAGAAAAAAAATGAAAGATGTAGACTCGTTTGGATTAAATCTTTCTAATTTGTTAAAACTTCCAACTCGGAGAAAAAAAAATCTTTCAAATTAACAGAATCATCTGTTAAAATAGGGACAACAGATTTTTTCTGTTACATATACAGAAATTTCTGTTAAACTTACTGATGTTCAGTAAATTTAACAGATATTTCCGTAGAATTAACAGAAATGTCTGTTAGGTTAACCTTTTTTCAGAAAAATTAGAATTTTATTAACCTAACAGGACATTTCCAGGGATCACACTGGTGCAGTAGTTGAGTAGTAGTTCAATTTCAGGAAAATTGTTCGAAAAACGGGATTTTTTCTTTTAAAAATACCAAGGAAGCTGCAATTCTCCAGAATCTTATAAATCCTCAAAAATCTTAGATTCCTGTCTGGAATTTAATAAAACACTCCTTAAATTTCTAAACTTTTGGAATCTTTTGAATGCTCTAGAATTTTCTAAATTCCTTCATGACTTCTGAACTTGTCAACAAACTTTAAAATCTTCTAGAATATTTTTAATTTTCCATAAACTTGCAGATTCATTAAATCTTTTGAAATCCCAAAAAAAAACCTCTACAATCTAGATTTTGGAGAGTGTTTTAGAATCTCCCAGAGACTTCCTGCTTCTTCTAAAATCTTCTATAAACTTCTAAAATCTTCTAGTCTCTTCCAGACTTGTTTTTCGAGACTCAAAAAGTCTACAAAATTTTAGGAAGATTTCTGAAAACAGTCTAGAAGACTCCTCAAGATATCAAAATTTTTAGTCTTTTTGTAGACTTAAGAAGGTTCTAAAAGATTCTGCAGCAGAATTCTGGATATTTTAATATAGTTCAGAATATTCTTGAGGATTCTAGAAGACTTTAGAAGATAATGGAAGAGTTCAGAAGATTTTAGACGATTTTAGAAAATTCTGGAACATTCTAGTGTACTTTGTAGAAAATTAAAGAATTTTGGGATATTCTTTAAGATTTCATAAGGTTATTATAGGAGAACCAAGAAGATTGTAAAAGATTATGGAAGAATGCAGAAGAATAAAAATGATTGTAGATTTTAAAACAGTCTAGAATATTTTGGAGAATTTTTATAGATTCCAGATAAGTTTTGAAGATATTGAAGATTCTAAAGAATTTGAGAAAAGTATTCTTTTGTAGACGTTGGAGGATTCTAAAAGATTCTTGAGAATTCTGTAGAAGATTACAGAAGGTTACGGAAGTATTCAGAAGATTCTGGAAGAGTCTATAGTGTCTAGTATATTTTGTAGGATATTAAAGAATTTTGGGGAGGACTTTAAAAGATTTTAGGAGACTTTCGTAGATTTTGAATATTGCTTTTCTATTCATGATATGATTCATGGAGATATGTAAATGTCTGGTCTGATAAAAATATTTCAAACAGAGAC
>JBAGKK010368238.1:0-18774 GCA_037177015.1 Euceroptres primus
TTCACACATTTGCTGTCACAGGAAAGTCAAAAAATTTTTTACAAAAATCAAACTCACATAGTTTTACAAGTGGAATGTTGAAGAATGTTTCTGTATTTGAATCAACATTCTGCGATTTTTTCTCGCCGAGAAATAAAGCTTTAAAGCCAGGTGTCAGGACTTTTGAATCCGACTTTAGTAAGTAACATTTGCCATAGAGTCCACTTTTCCGTGCAAACATACTGAAATGTAGCCTCTATTACAAATGTCACTTACTAGGTTATTCCGTTGGATAGCAGAACTGCTCATTTTTGAAACCAAAGAAGTTTTTAAAAATTTTATAAAAGAATAAAATGAAAATTTTGTTGACAATTGACACATGATTTCGATGTGTTTTTTAATCTATATTCCAAAAATAATACTGTTTCTTACAGTACCTAACTCTGGCGGTTTTTCCAATGATCTAAAATTAAAAAAATCGACAATAAACTTGATCGTTGGTTTGTTTGTTTCTTTTTTAATGCTAAACAAAAATCAGAAAAAACATTCAAATTAAAATAAACCGTTCTTGAGATATAATAAAAATAACTCTGCACTCTTTTAGGTCCTAAAATTCGAGGCACATGTGCAGATTTTGGGTCATATCTCAAGAGCAGTTTATCTGAGTTCGAAATTCTTTTCCGATTTTTGTTTAGCGTCAAAAAAAACAAAGAAGCCTATGTTTATGTTGAAAAATTTAATATTAGCTGATTTATAAAATGTTCAATTTTTAGAGCATTTTTTAAATTTTTTGTTAGATTATTGGAAAAACCGTCAGAGCTATTAAGGCATTCTTCCCCAACTCACCTCGAATTTACCGATTATCGTGAAACTTGACTATTTATTAGTCCCCTATATACGGGACTACAAAATAGTCAAGTTTGAGGCAAAATCATGGACGACCATAATGCATGGTTATCGGGATATCGGTTATGATAGTTTCACCATTTTTATGCGCAGCGCATTTTAAGTTAAGAAAGACATTTTAATAAGCTTCATGGCAGTAATCATTTTCTAGCAAATTATAATTTTAATCCCTATTTCTCAATTAGAAAACTTTATTTCAATGTTTATCCTAGGGGCCATCATCAGATTTAACCAAATTAATCTTAAGATGAATTTTTTCTATTGTACCTTTTAGCCCTAGGAGGGAAAAATGGACAAATATTAAATAAAGTAATTGTTTTATTTAAAAAGTAATTAAACAGAACTTCGAACTCTCTGATCGATCTAAAATCCACCCCTCTTCCTACACATTCCCTTTCCTACCTTATAAATACCTACTTAATTCTTAGTTACATAACAGGCCTAGAATCGAGTAAGTTAATGCTTATTCCGAAAAGGATATGGTATAATGGTATAATAATAATAATAATAATAATTGAATATTGTCCGTTTCTATCTATCGTCAGAGCGCGTCAACTGTTTTCAACTTCATTCAAAACAGAGTGTCTGCCTATAGTGTAGCCTAGAGAAAACATTTTATCAAAATAAAATTTGATTATTGACAGTATAGAGAATAAATGAGTATATTATAGTGTCTACTTAAAATTTAGTAGGGTGCAAGAGAGAAGGCGAAAATTCAAAAATATTTCGAGAAAATATATTCTCTAGCGACATGGTCTCTATCTGTTTTCAATGAAGTTGACAACAGTTTACAAGCACTAACGTTAGATATAAGCGGACGATATTCAAAGTTCTGTTTCATTAACTTTTAAATAAATAGAATTTTGTGTAACAAGTAATGTGTTGCCTGGGTTGGGAGTTCTCGACGAACGCTGCACACTTCACACGAGTTGGAACTGCCAACTTACCACGCATGTCACACACTATATTTTTTGTATCAAATGCAAGGAATTTATTACCGCACTTCAGTAATATTACCACACTGCTTGAAATTGGTAACTTTCCGCACGCTCTACATGCACGGGAAGTGTTATATTCTATGCTCATGTTGCAAAATAGTATTTTTCGATTCAAACGCGCGAAGGCGGCAATGCCCGCAGGAGTGGAAAGGCGCAGCACGAGACGCAGCACGAGAGTTCGGTCATATAGAATAACCCAGTTTCAATAGGATCGATAAAAGTTGCAAATTCGAGGTCCGCTGAGTTGGGAAAGAATGCCTCTATTGTAAAAACAATATTATTTTTAGAATTTGCATTAAAAAACTCATCGAAATCATGTGTCACTTGTCAAAAAAAATTTCACTTTATCCTTTTAAAAATTTGCTGAAAATTTTTTGGGTTTAAAAATTGAGCAGCAAATACCTCATTAACCAAGTCAACTAGAAAAAAAGGGAGGGCAGATTCATATTCAGCAAAAAAATGCTTCAAAAATGACATGTCACATCCAATGAGAGCATAAGTCATTTTTATTTCACGGTCTTCTTGTTTAAACAATTAAACAATAATAAGCTTCAACTTTATATGGGTAAACATTTTAGTTTCTAGTCCCAGGAATATTTTTACGTATAATTTCATTCAACTAGTTTTTCCGATGCCAAGATGCGCCAGGTTCCGTGAAAGATTTGCTTCGACTTTGTTGCGCGCTATTTTGACAGCTACAAGCAGAGCGTCAGTCCGGACATTTTTTCTAGGGTGTTGGCCTGGAAATTTTGGTCCTAAATTTCAATTAACTTCTGCGTGCAATGCAATATTAACCTAATCTTTGGTATTCTCACATAGTCCAATATACTCTTTGATATGAGTAAACTCAGAAAGGTGTTGAGACGGTCCGAAGAACCCCCAATAATTAAATATCATTTATTATAAAAATAAACGAAAAAGCAACAGAAAGAATACTTTAAACAAATTAAGGATAAGGGGAAAATAAATAGAGGATACGGTACTGAGAATCGAGAGGTTACGAGAATATTCTAGCCAGAAATAAAAACTCAACAGGCGGGAGAAAAACTATTCGACGGGAGAAAATAGCGTCAAAAGAAAACCAAGACGCAGAACCAATAGGATTAGAGGGGCGAGAAAAGGCGCCAAAGATTTGCAGGCAAAAGGAAAAAGCGCGCGTACAATGGACCGAAGGGTAAGAGAAAAACTCGTCCGATTGGGGCAGCAGGTCGAAAATTATGCGAGTTAGAATTAAATTTAGTTCCAATAATCCGAGGGATTTATGGAGCCAAAATAACCAATATTAAAGAAAGTAAATTGGAATAAGTAAATTTCGAGTGAATCTAAAATCATTATTCTTTTATTGATGCTGATTTGATTTCCAAACGCAACTGAGAACAAGGTTAATAATTGTCCTCAGTATATTGCGATAAGAAAAGATTAAATTGGCTTAAAAAGCAAATATTTGTTGGACGAATTTCGAACAAATCGCACTCGAAGCTACAGATTTTTAATTTACATATAAATAATATTGTCTTAATTATTTGAAACTCCAGGAAATCTGAATTAAAGTAACTTTAATTGTTGATTTAAGTAACTTTGTTTTGAAATTGGGCATTTAAATATTCATAAACTATCCCTGGCTAAAAGGTTACCGTTACAACTGGTACCCGTGGTGGGACCCTGAGGTTTAAGAAAAGTGGAGTGATTGCGCAATGTATATTGTCCGTCGGTTCATCCTAGAAATGATGGTCACACGAGTCGAGAATTTGGGGGATACGCATGTGTTCCGAACTGTACTCGTTGTATGAGTCCTGCTGTAAACGTTTACGAGTCGCGATAAAGATGCAATAGAAAGTCACACGGTCATCATCGTGTATTATGATCGAGCTCAGAATTTATAAAATTAGAACCAGATGAATTTAAAGGGAAAACCGGCTATTTTTCGAATAAGAATAAGAAACCGGAATTAAAATAAACACGGAAATTAAAATCTCGATATATTAAAGCGTTAAATCGAAAGTAAATCAAGTTGATTATCGTTATCGTGCTAAATAAATAATTGAAAATGGCGTATAATAAAAAAAAAATTAACCTAGGCCATGAGAGACAGGAATGCTACGGACTCACTTGTTCCAATATGTCGTAAAGGTAATGTCTCTCATGGAAAAATGATGAAGAAGTTATTGTAAAAAAATTTCCATCCTTACCATCTGAAATAGAAGAAATAGAAAACCCTAAAGTTAAAAATGCGAAAATTAAGGAAATCAAGCAATCTGAATCCATGATGGGGTCAGATGACAGATTAGAAAACGTTTCCGTCGGTTTCCGACGATACATGACCGTCGATTTACTCGAAAACCCGCTCAAAGATAACGAGCAAAATAATACGTTTCCGGAGGACGCGGAAGATACTCGATTAATCATAGATGAAACGCATATCGGTAATCGGGACGATGCCGAATCCGAAATCGGAGACGAGAAAAGTAGAAAAATGATTCGAACTCTTGACCAAATCATTGCGGAATTAGAATCTGACGTTAAAGTAGTGAAAAAGAATGTCGCGGCCGCTGCAAACAGCAAAAATCGATGGTTGAAAGATGTGACGCGAGCAAACAAAAATTATCTGACGAAATTGTGAAAACCGGTCAGAAAGTAGACCTTAGCGTAAAAAAGTTAGTAGAAAGGATAGACCAGAGTATATCGATTAGGAAGGAAAATTGCGAAGCGAGAAGTTCGTATCTAGAAGGTCACATCGTCGATATCGAAGAGAAGTTTCGAAAAACGATTAAACCGGGTTAGACTAGTTGGTGGAGTTTAAATATGTAGTTCAGGCGTATCTAGAGCGAATCGCTCGGGAATGGTGGAATTTGATGTTGGATGGCTCGGACATATGGAAAACTTTAATCAAAAATTTGTGAGAAGGTTCTGGAATGAAGAAATCAGGTTTAGAATCAGTAGTGAACTTCAGTTTAGTAAATACAATCCAAGGGTAAAATTATCACCAACAGTGTACGCAATAAGAATGATCAACAATGCCAAAGTTTACGATCAAAATAGTTATGATAGAAATTACGGAAATCCTTGAAGCAATTTTAGAGGAAACAATCGGTTTAATAATCGCCAAAATAATTACGGCAGGAATTCGCAGAATAGAGAAAACGGTAATTTTAGCAACCAAAATTTTGGTGAAATCAATATGGAATCGGTTATCAAAACGATAAACAAATCCGGGGAAATCAGCAATTCAATGGCAATAAAGGGTACCAAAGAAATAATAATCAGGGTAATTTTATTAACTATAACAATTATCAGGGTCAGCAAAATCGGGATAACATGAGTCAGAACTTCAAAAATGATCGTTTTAGAATCGTTTTGATAACGGGCCCCAATACTAAAATGATGGGCAAAACAATTCTAGATCAAGAAATAATGGTTATGAAAGCGATATAATAACGGATATGTTCAAAGGGGTATTTATAAACGCGAATATAACGAGCAAAACAATGTATATCTTAATGTAACGAATAATAATCTCCAATCAATGGGAAATGTATCCAACCGTAGTTTAAATAAAAGCGAAACAAATAATAGAATACCTGCGAGTCGAAAAAATTCGAAGCAGGCAAGAATGTTATCGCAAGAGGAAGCTCCATACGGCGAATATGATTGTGTAGAAATAGAAGAAGAGGGAAACAGGAAGCATCGGGTTGGTATATGTAAACACGATCGAGGCGAACCCTGGGCCCAAAGAATTAAAAAAGCCTTTACCCTTAGACATGCGCAGCTAATTATTAGAAAACGAGGACAAGAATGTAAATAATGAATCAAACAAATGTCCTATAATGATTTTTGAAATAGAAGATTTTGAAACTAATAAAATTATCTTTCAAGATTGTGAAATGTTACCGATTGTAGGGACAAATATAGTCGGAGCAACAGGAGCAAAAACTGTAAAATTGAAGCATCAACTTTATGCAAAATTCAAAACGGGTAATTGGATAGGGTCTTACGTATTTTTTATTGTTCCTAAATTAAACAAAGATTTCATTATTGTGGTTGATTTATTAAAAAGCTTACGAAGCAAAATAGACTTAGATGATAAATCGATGATAAATAAATGTTAAAAATAAAATTACTGGACGAGGATCCAAAAAGAATAAGGTTAATTTTCGATCCTGAAAATTTTCACAGTGAGAAATATATTGATTGTTTAGGAAAGCATTTTGCCGCGGAAGAAACTTATCCCAACGTCGTAAAAGAAATAAACCACGTGGAAACTTACGATAATACCCACCCTGAATTTGTTTTAAAAGATGCCGAGATTAAGAAAAACGTCGCTTAATGCACGTTACTTGGTAATAACGATAAAGAAAGATCGTACAAGCTTATTTCGCGTTATAGAAAAATATTCTCGAAAAAAATCGGGCAGAATTGACGTATGCGAACACGAATTAAAGATAGACGATAATAGGCCGTTCTTTATTCGTACATATCCAGTCCCAATGCATCTAAGAGAAAATGTCTACCGCGAAATACAAACGTTGCTTAAACTCGGTATTATTAAAAGGGCAAACACACCATATGTAAGTCCCTTAGTAATTACACAAAAGAAGAATGGATCGCTTAGAATCTGTTTAGATGCGCGTAAATTGAATGATATACTTATCAGCGATTATGAGCGTGCGGAAACAACAGAAATTTTAATTCAGCGATGCTCGGGCGTCAAGGGCATGTCGTCACTGGAGTTAGTAAGCAGCTTTTAGCAAGTGCCTTTACATCCGAATTCCATGCAATATACCGGTTTCCTTGTCGAAAGAAAATCTTACGTATTCTGTGTGACACCGTTTGGCTTAAAGACAAGCATGGGCGTACTAGTTACGGCTTTAGATTTAGTTCTTCGTGATCTAGGCGATTTTGTAATCACGTTAATCGACGTTCATCCCACAGCATTTGGACCACCTCGAACAACTTTTCCAACGACTGGAGAAACACAACATGACAATCAATTTTGAGAAATCAAATTTTTTCGATCGGTAGTCAATTTTTTAGTCACGTATTGACACCTGAAGGGATTAAACTGGACCCAGAGAAAATAAAAGCTATA
This sequence comes from Euceroptres primus, assembly GCA_037177015.1. Classification (NCBI taxonomy): domain Eukaryota; kingdom Metazoa; phylum Arthropoda; class Insecta; order Hymenoptera; family Figitidae; genus Euceroptres; species Euceroptres primus. The sequence goes on from JBAGKK010368238.1 coordinate 6,970, forward strand.
AAAAATTATCCGACCCCGCAAAATTTAAAGGAATTAAGAGGATTTTTAGGAGTGATTAATTTTTATACGAAATCTACGCACAGACACGCTCAAGAAATCGTGCCTCTCTTAGAATTGTTAAAGACGGGAAGGGATATGAGACTCTGAAAAAGAAGTAGCTTTCGGTAGAATAAAGAATTTATTTTGCGTATTCGTCATTCTAAGCTATCCAGTCTTATCGAAACCCTTTTATCTCTAAACTGACGCCAGTGACGTAGCACTAGGGGCAGTCTTTCTTCAATTAGATGAAAATGGCGAGCATATGCCAATTTCATTCACCAGTTGAACGCTAGAAAGATCAGAATTAACGTATGACGCCACCGAAAAAGAATTGTTGGCGATAGTCTGAAGCTTGACGAAGTTTAGGTCGTATGTCCTTGGAGCAAAATTAGTCATTCGAACTGACCACAAGGCCTAAACTTTCCTAAAAACATGCAAGTTAATCAGCGGTAGGCTTACGAGATGTATAATGGCTATACAGGATTATGACTTCACTATAGAATATTGTAAAGGAAAACGCAATGTCGCAGACGCACTGAGTCGATTGCCCTCAGCAGAATATGGTTACCCATTCGATATTAGTGAGGGAAAAATATTTTTGTATGCTCTAGCAAAAAGGCCATCGTCTGAACTAAGGAAACGGATACAAAATTATGCTAATGAACAAAAAGAGGACCCGATACTTTGCAAAGGATCAAGGACATCGAAGCTGGAAAGACAAAGAAATTTGAAGTTTATGAAGGATTACTTTACTTCACCGCAGGGAATCAAAAGAAGCTATGTTTCACAAGTGAAATAATACATAATCTGTTCGACGAATGCCACGAATTGTACGCATATGTTGGTGCATTAAAAATATTTATTATGCTCAATGAATACTTTTAGTCCGAGATCCAGACCTAGTTTTTGTTGGACCAATATGTCGCTTTATGTACCTTGATTTTTTCTATGTATTTTGATCCACTGAATTCGAAAATCTTGGGTACACTTTTGAAAAATTGTCAGTTTAATTGTTAACTAACTTTTTTATAAACAATTGAAAATTTTTGTTTTTGTTGTTGAATAATTTTTCAAATATTAATCGACTTGTTTCGCGTCGAAAATATCCCATAAACTTTTTCGATAAAACTCATAATTATTGAGTTATGATTTTTTGAAAATTTATAAAAGTGCAAATCCGCCATTTTCACTCGATGATTGCAGAGAAGCCAAAAATTTTGTTGTTGTTTTGTCTGGACTATTTTGTTAAGCTATACTTATATATGATTTTGCAATTAGTCGTTTTTAAATTTACTAAAAGTATATTACTAATTTCGTCGCTCGAAGATCGACAGAATTTGCCGCGTTGAGTACTGCGGCACGTACGGTGCTCCACTTAACTGTCCTTTGCTCGGGAATCGCGCGCTGTTGAATAGATTTCGTTGGGTTGCAATTTTTTTATGCGATTATTTTACAACGAATCTAGTTGGTGAGTGAACAATCGTAGTATTTTGAGCATTCTATTTCCTTTTCTAAGAATATAATATTTTTTTCGGATTTTTGAAATTCATGACCGAAAGTTCTTCTCTTTTTTGAATGTATTAACTATGAACAACTGTACGACTTATTTTTGTATTTATTGTATGTATGATTCATAGATTGTATACAGATAGATTTGAAACTCATAATTGTCTATTGATTTCAACATGCCTTTATTTTTAACTCTAGTCGCGGATCAAATGATTTTCAATGTTAATTGAAAGTAATTATACACTTCTATTCAGTCGATAATTCATTTAAAAGTAAAAAAGAGAATGCCGATTCGCGTTTAATTTCTAGGGTAAATGATTCGTTGTAAAATAATCGCATACAAAAATTGCAACGAAACGACATCTATTCAACAGCGCGCGATTCCTGAACAAAGGACAGTTAAGTGGAACACTGTACGTGCCGCAGTACTCGGCGCGGCAAATTCTGTCGAACTTGGAGTGACGAAATTAGTAATATACTTTCAGTAAATTTAAAAACGACTAATTGCAAAATCATCTATAAGTATAACTTAACAAAATCATCCAGACAAAACAACAACAAAATTGTTGGCTTCTCTGCAATCATCGAGTGAAAATGGCGGATTTGCACTTTTTTCAAGTTTCAAAAAATCATAACTTAATAATTATAAGTTTTATCGAAAAAGTTTATAGGACATTTTCAACGCGAAATAAGCCGATTAATATTTAAAAAATTATTTAACAACAAGAAACGAACATTTTCAATTGTTAATAAAAAAGTTAGTTAACAATTAAACTGACAATTTTTCGAAAGTGTACCCAAGATTTTCAGATTTAGTGGGTCAAAATACATAGAAAAAATTAAGGTACATGAAGCGACAACTTGGTCCAACAAAAAATAGGTCTGGATCCTGGAATATTTTATTTTTCTCGTCTAGCAAAAACAATTAGACAGAGATGGTCAAGCTAGGACTCTTCTCAGAAAAACAAGGTCACAAATCAAACATGTTCTGCGGAGATGAAAAATACACCGACAAAACCAGATGAGATATTGTCAATAGATTTTTATGGACTACTTGCAGCATCTAAAGGAGGATTCAAATATATCCTATCAACAATTGATGCATTTACGAAATTTGTGCGTCTATACCCAATTCGAAAGATGACGACGAAAGCACCGATAAATAAAATATTCAAGGATCATATCCCAGTATATGGCAAGCCGTAAAAAATAGTCACAGACCATGGAACTTAATTCACCTCGGAGCATGGACCAAAAGTCTAGAAGAAGAAGGAATTCAGACAGTATTCTCATCAATCCGCTATCCACAAAGCAACATTGTGGAAAGGATACATCGAGAACTTTCCAGATTCCTCAGGACGTTAATCGGAAATAAACACAACTCATGGTGGAGTTGGGTGAGAATAATCGAATACTGTATGAACGAAACTCCACGATACGGCCGAATTTACGAAATATACGAAGGACCCAATGAAATCAAGAAGATTCTACAACCCGGTACATCCATGCTGTGGGATCCAGGAATTGATGAAGAAAAAAGTATGTTCCACAGTCAAAATTTGAAAAGATATGCTCCGTTCCCTTTACATCTTTTACAATTTCATTTAACCACTATGCCTTATGCTTAACTTCAGCTTTAATCGCTTTGCCTTCTTATTACTTACTTGCTCTTACATATTATCTTACGAGTACGCGAAACCTTCCAGGGCTTCCATTTCCTCTCACCATTACTCTTCAAGCTTTTCCCAGGCACGCAATACTAATTTTCCTTATATTTCTCTTGTTTCAGTTTTGGCTCTTTCCTCCCTTTCTCTTTCCTCTCTACCCTTTTCTCTTCTAAATTCTTCACCCACTTTTCCCCTTGTCCTCAACCGTTCAGTATCTACCTAACTCTCTCTACCACGCTCTTTCCCCCTTCCTCATCCCATGTACATCTCTCCAGAACGTGCTCCCACGATTCCCTTTCATAACCACATACCCTACACATTTTCATTTCTTCACTCATCCAATATTTACACTCTTTCATGCCTTCTCCCATTTTGAAATGTACCATCCTGGATCACCTGTACTCCTTTTTCCGCTTCACTAAATATTCTGGGACCTATTCTATCTTGACCAATCAATACCATTTATTGTATTTTGACTCTATGATCTTTTCCCACCTCTGTTCTCCCTGCTTCTTGCTCATTTCCCCTTTTCTCTCTCTCTAATCTCTCTACTTCCTGCTACTCCCTCCCTTCGTCACACATTCTCCATTCCCTTCTAACTTGCCATCTCTCCTCCTCTTATCTTGAATGTTCCGTGTTACCTCTCCTTTCTCTGTTTATAATTTCCTGCAGGCATACTTGTGCAACTTTGCTACCATTACCACCTTTAAGTTTCTCTTTGAAATTCCAGACCCTTTTCCTCTGTGTTATCACCAATTTTTCTCTCCTTATTTCTTCTCTCAACATATAACCTGGGCAGCTCCAGCTCACTCCCATAACTCATCTCAGAAATCTCTCTTGCATGTTTTCTACCTTTTTTTACTCTTTCCACCCCTAAATCTCCACTCCATAACACATCACTGATCATACCAGTGATTCAAACAGCCATACTCTTATCTTCCAGGCCTCTTTGAATCTTCTTTTTTCAATCCCCCACACTTGACCCATCACCTTACTCACACTTTCCATCCTTTTTTTAACCTGCAGTTTATTTCCACCTCCCGCTTTTTAACCAGAATCCTAAAAAACAAAATTCCTCTACCATTTCCACCATTTTCCCATTTATCTTCCATCCATACTTTACTTCATTCTTCCTTTTCCTGAAGCATAATATTCTTCGTCACATTCACCGTCAGGTCTTTCTCTCTCACATACTCCTCGAATCCTTTAATTAGCAAATTCATTCCACTGTCATTCTCTGCTAGAAGCACCACATCGTCCGCGTACGCTAACGAGAATATTCTCTTATTTCCTAGTACTGTATCCCCTTTTTCTTTCTTTTCCATTTTCTCTTCTAGTTTTGTTAACAATATGCTAAACAACAGCGGGCTTAGCGGGCACCCCCTATTTCCTAATCACACTTCAACCTTCTCCTTATTCCCTTCTCCTGTAAACGCAAACTATCCTCACCCTTCTTCTTCCTATCTTCATCGTTCTCGTCATTGCTCCATCTATTTCCTCAAATCCCATTTCTAATCTCTTTTCTCCCGCCAATTCATTCCTCACTCCTGGCACCATACCCCCTTTTTTTCTTCCCTTTACCTTCACTTTCTTTGCCTCTTGCATCCGCCATGTATACCCCTTGGGTAACTTCCTTTTTACTCTCCTCCAATCCTGCTCATCTACCCAGGTTTCACTCAACATCACTAGATCCGATTTCTTCACCTCTTCCCAGAATCCTTAATCTTTATTCATTAACTCTGATGCGTTCCAAAACTCTATTCTTACTTCTTTCTTCTTTCCTTTCTCCCTTCTTTCGTCTTTACGCCCACTCCCTACTTTTGTGCAAACACTGTCGCTCCGCCTTCTCCTTTCCCTCCACCCTCTACTGTTTCCATTACCTCACCCCTTCTTTCACTGGTCTCCGCTTCTTCCCCTCTTCACCATGGTCCCTCCCTTCTTACTTCACTTAAATTTTCTTTCTCATCGTCCCATACCCACACATTCTGATTTATCCGCATCCTATCTTTCCCTATCCATGCCGTGTTCCCTTTCACTCTTTCACTCCATGCTCTCTGGTTCATCATCCACTTTCTCTTTCTTTCATTCCACGTCATATCCTTCTCTATTCTTTTTTCCCTTTCCTTTAAAGCTTTCTTCGTTCTCATGATATCTACTTTTTCTTCCTCACTTTTCACTTTTACTATATACATACGCGATTTACCTTCATTCTTCCTTCCCACTCCTTTTACTTCTTCCACGTGCAATTTAGCCCCAATTTCTCCCATCAGCTTTTCCACTTCTTCTCTTCCTGATTCGCTATTCACTTTCATTCCTCTGATCACTATATTTCTACTTCGTTTCGTCTTCTCTTCTGCTTCCATTTTCTTTTCTATCTCTTTCAATTTTGATTTCATTCTCACATTTTCTAGGATAACTTTCTCATTCACTTCTTTTACTCTCTCTCCTCCTCCAACCCCTTTATCCCCTTCCTTCATGTATTCTCATTCTTACATTTTAGCTTTCTCACTCTTTCTTCCAACTTCTCCATATCAGATTTTCTCTCCTTCTCACTCATCCTTTGCTTTTTCTCGACATCCTCCAACTGCTTCCATACCTTATCTTTTTCTTGCCGTCACACCAGATCTCATTCTTCCCATTTCTGTCTAACTTTCCTCATCTCCTCCCATACCTCATCCCGTCGCCTTTGCATGCTATTCAGACTTCGGTTCGTTTCGTCCCTAAACCCTCTAATGAGATTTTCCAGGCTCTCTAGATCAACTTTCCCTTTTGCATTATTTTCCTCCGGTGGTGACTTTTTTAAAAACTTTTTTCGCAACTTCTCATCTCCCTGCTCATTCCTCTCTTCTTTCCTTGATCTTTTACTGTCTTCCGGCTGATCTCCCTCATCGCTTTTATCCGTATACCCTTCCCCCTGCCTCCATTTATTAAAAAGTTGTTTCGATCCTAAGCAGTTCTCGATTCATCCGTCTACTTCGAGTCCTCCTATCAGCTAATCCTCCTCTCTTCTTTCCCTTACCCCAACTTCCCTGGTGTAGTAAACTCTTCCTCGCCATCATCGGTACTGTCTCCAGCATCACCCTTATCCCCCCCTGGTTCGCCTGGCTCCGCGAGAGCCTTAGCACCGGTGCTGTTGTCTATCCGCTGTTGCCCTCTCTCTGCCCCCACTGGGCTCCTCAATACAGACATGCTGACCTACCTTACCGATCTGCTGTCCTCTATCTTCCCTCTCACTTTTCCCGTCCTCGGCAACTAACCTCCAAATTAGCACTTTCAACTTTCCTCCTTCTAACCCTCTCAACCTTGCCAAACAGCTCTCCCCACACTCCCGCACAACCCCTTCACTACACTCACCTCCCTTACCGCCTTTCACCTCAATCACACCTCCAAACCCGTCGCCAAAACCAAAAAAGATAGCACAGAACAAAAACACGTACTTTACCATTCGGTACCAGAAACGGAAGCCACAAAAAAAATGTAAATAGAGTTAGAATTAGAAAATAAGGGGCTATATGTATTCAAATAATCAGCGAACCAATATTCGCAAGTATAAAGAGCGCGCGTACAATCGACCGAAGGGTAGGAGAAAAACATTTTTCGATTGGGGCAACAGATCGAAGGCCGTGCGAAGTAGGAAGCGCCGAGTGCCGGAAGTATCGGGGACCGGTAGTAGGAAGGCCTGAGACCGAAAGTATAAAAGCGACCCGCTACCTGGTCGCGCTCTCTTCGTTTTTATCCTCCCTGTGAGATGAGAGGCATGATTCTTTATCTAAAAGAAGTAATCCAAGGGCTCATGGCCGATCTCTCGAAAAATTCTGAATGCGTGAAATCAGGCTGAGTTGCAGAGGCAAATTTTCAATCCACACCGAATCTTCAGCCCACTAGATAGGAGCTTATTTGGACAGATTACCAGAATTTGATTTCTAAATAATTCAGATTGCTTAATTTCATAAAACGATACAAGTCAACTGGGGCCAAAGTAATCAATAGTTATCACGACGTTTGCATATACGCGAGTCTTGATAATTGCTTACGAGGCTGCAGGTAATCTTGAGCATTGGTCGTTTATGTGAATTAAAGGTAAAACACAGCTGACGTAAAAATATATAAAGAAAATCCACTCCCTGAATAAAAAAATTCTGAAGAGTTGTGAAATTAATTTGATGGTCAGTATAGGAATCCTGTTGGAATTGAGAAAATAAGTGGAGTCCAGACATAGCACTTCGTCTGCCAATACTTTCTCAAACCACAGAATTCAAGATAGAAAATGCTTAGCAACTGATACCTTGGCAGTGTTGATCACGTCAAGGAGATAGCTCAGGACACAGAAAAACCCGCTTAGACCGTGAATCTATCATTAAATTGCTTTAATTATTATTTCCAGACTTTCAATCCTAAGAGGAGCTCATCTGAGGAATCTTTCTAATTATCGAATTGCTCCAAACGTTCTCAGAACGTAAGTGGAGCTAGAAATTTATTAGAATATCAATTGCAATCATTCTCGCCTCAGTGTTGCCCGCAGTCAGAATTAAATTTAGTTCCAACAATCTGAGGGATATATGGAGCCAAAATAACCAATATTAAAGAAAGTAAATTGGAATAAGTAAATTTCGAGTGAATGTAAAATCATTATTCTTTTATTGATGCTAATTTCATTTCCTGACGCAACTGAGAACAAGGTCAATAATTGTCCTCAGCATATTGCGATAAGGAAAAACTAAATTAACTTAAATAGCAAATATTTGTTTTACGAGTTTCCAGCAAATCGCACTCGAAGCTACAGATTTTTAATTTTCAAATAAATAATATTGTCTGAATGATTTGAAACTTGAGGAAATCTGAATTAAAATAACTTGAATTGTTGATTTGAGTAACTCCGTTTTGAAGTTGAGCATTTAAATATTCATAAACTATCCCTGGCTAAAAGGAAACCGTTGCGGTGTACTTCAACAAATCGAGCAGTAAAGTATGAATTCGTTTAGGGAATTTTTTTCGGCAAAATCACAATTTCCGATTTTTCAAAGTGGCACACATCGTTAATTTAAGAAGAACGCCTTATTCCTTTAGTGTCTAAATCTAGTAAAGAATCGCAGAAATTTGAACCTCTGTAGTTGCGCCCTATTTCGACAATTCCGAGTTTCGGTCTGGACATTTGAAACCTTGAAATGTTTACAAATTGTTGTGATTTTTTTGTCGCCACTGCTTTCGAAAAGCAAAAATATAGAGTGGCAAGATATATCTTGATATATATAATGTATTAATAAAAATTATTTCATATTCAACTCACGGGGACCCGGATAGTTTATCATCATTTTCGGTCACCTGTTAGCACAAAGTTTTAAGATCTGAACATAGCGTTAAGCTCTACATAGTGCAGTTTCTAAATAGTACAATCACTAACTCGTAGTTCCTTTCCAGGTTTTTAAAGATTTTAATGTGATTGCCATGGCTCCAAGAAATTGTTAACAAAATTATATTACAGATAATGGGACGTGGACACAGCTTTGGCTTATAACCGACTACCATGAGAAAGGTTCACTCTTCGACTATCTTAACAGGTCAACAGTTGATACAAATGGAATGATTAGAATGGCTTTATCTATAGCCACAGGCTTGGCACATCTCCACATGGAAATAGTAGGTACGCAGGGAAAGCCAGCCATTGCTCACCGAGATCTGAAATCAAAAAACATTCTAGTGAAAACCAATGGAACTTGCGCAATTGGTGACCTCGGACTGGCAGTTAGGCATGATGTTATCACCGATACTGTAGATATTCAGCTGAACAATAGAGTTGGAACAAAACGATATATGGCGCCAGAGGTATATTTTAATAACTTTATAACATATTTTTATACAAGAAACTATTTTTCACAAGTAATCATATTTACTGACTAACCCATAACATAGCATGACAATTTCACACATAATAAGCCTTCGATATTAATCGTTAATCTTCGTGTCAGTGAATATTTGAGAGGGAGTTGAATTTTATTTTAACTTTGGGTCTCTGAATCTGACTTACCTAGTTGCAAGTTCCTAAAGTCCTTACAATGTTTTCGAAATCAGCGGTAACATACAAACGATGTAAAGGCTCGTGTTTGAAAAACTGTCATTAGCCAAACTGTGACTTGCCTCTGGGCACGTTTACACCCTCTAGCTCAGAAACAAGTTATGTCAGGTTGCTAATCTTTACTCGCCTTTTATTTATCGAAATGGCTCTCGCCGGATGAGAGAATTTATGGTTTACGTCCATTAGGGTGCCCTTTAAAAACTTTTCTTCGATTTTTGTCCTCCCCTCCCAGACCAATATCAATAAATTTTTTTTAAATTTTTACAAAATTTCAGTCCGATCAATTATTATTGACACGTGCCAAAAATCAATTGAAACTTTTCATGTATTTTACATGGGAAAAAACACTTTTTTTCTAAAATTCATAACTTCTCCAGTTTTTAAGTGCAAAATCTGAAAATCTTACTTACTTACCTACTTAAAAAAAATTAATTTCCAAAAATTTCAAAATGTGGGTACCTAAAACTGTAACATAAAATCAATTTTTTCACTCTGGAGGTATTTCCCTGAAATTCTTCAACAAAACTCAAAAACATTGTTAGTTGGAGGTTTTTGGGGTCGCTGATTACGAATTTGGTCTCAAAACACAAAAATTTAAAATGGCGAATTCAAAATGGCCGACTCAAAGTTTAGAATATCCCTATTTTTTGACTGACCTTTATCAAACATTGTATTTTACGGTTTTCGGGATTGTTATTTATGAATCTAATATCTACAATCCAAATTTCAAAAGTATGTAATTTCAAAATTTTTAATCTGCCGTATTGGATCCGCCATTTTGAAATTTGGTTTTTGGACATAATTATTCTTTGGCTTCCTTACTATTCTGAGATCTGGTCGTTACTAAGATCCTCAGAAAATGGATGCCCGAGATACCCTCGACGATGCGTCGCGAGGTAAGCGCGGTACGGATTTTTGTTAATTCAGGATACATGGATAGGATATTCTCGGAGTGGGGGTATCCGCAACATGAACTACGTGTCGGGGTACATTCAAACATGGACGTGAAACCAGAACCGCAAATAAATTAAAAAACAGTTTGGTTATTAATGTTTTTTATTATATAAGCATTGTAAACTTTATAAATTGTGGTTTGTTTCGATTTTATCTTGAAATCTAACATTTTTGATTGTAAATAAGGATTTCAGTGTTATTGTAATTATCGAGAGACGAATTAAAGAAAAGAGATGGAGGATAAAATATTTTGCGAGGAGAAAAATCAATTGAGAGCCAAATATAATAATTACACTGAAATTCTAATTTATAATTATAAATGTTAAACTTTAAGATAAAATCGAAGCAAACGACTATTTATAAAGTTTACAATGCTTACTATAATAAAAAACAGTGATAAACAAATTGTTTTTTAAATTTATTTGCGCTTATGGTTCCGCGCACATGTTTAAATGTATATAAACCACGTCATGTGGTATATGATGGCCCTACCCCCACTCCGAGAATGTCCACAATGCGTTAACTCAACCAAACATTTGGTTTTGTCCGTATAATGACCAAATTCTATGGTAGAACCAACTGTAATTTGATTGATTCAACTAAATATTTTTCTGAGTATGTTTTTCACCACAACAATTTTTTACAATTTCTTCGTTAATTAATCAATGCGACTCTGATCCATTTCTCATCTTTTTGAATTGACAATGGATAAAATAAAGAAGTATCGGCTTTTCTTGTGAACATTACAATTTTATTCACATAATCTTGAAAATTCACTCATGGATATTTATTAAGGTGATTCTAAAAAACACTTTATTTTTCAATTTAATATGGTAATTAAATCCACGCACGGATTATGTTCTTTGCACTAAAATATTAAACTCAGGCTTTGGGAATAATTTGTATAGGTCGCTCATGGTAATTTTCTTTAGAAAAAGTGATTTTAACGTTTTTTCTTTATTTGTTTATAATTAAAATACACCCTAAAATTTAATTTTTTTCGAAAAAGTGCGTTCAAAAGTTAATAAAGAAATACAGAAAAAAGGTAAAATAAACATTTTCTAAACAAAATGACCTTGAACAATCTTTAAAACTTATTCTCAGAGTCTAAAAACAATCTGAGTATAATATGTTAGTGTAAAAATACATGCACGCCAGTGAAAAAGAAGTGACAAATAGTGTTGATTTAAGTACAAATAAGAATTTTCATCTAAATTGACATTGAGCGACCTTAAAAAATTATTTTACAATTCTGAAACCATTCACAGGTAATGTTATCTGTAAAAGGAAGGATTTGTAGGTGTGCTAAATTAAATTTAAAACTAAAGTGGTTTTTAGAATCACCCTAATATTTGAAGTGTAGCAATGCAAAACGAGGTAAGGGACAGAATGACAGCAATTGAGCGGCCGGATTCCATAACGTCCTTATCGCTCGAGCTTGCTCTCCTAGTACCCCGTAAGTTGCCAAAACGCGGAAAAATTTCCAAAAATGACCAACTTAGGAAATTCACCGCGAAAAAAATATGGCAATGTGTGGCTTGACGAGCCGCATAACTTTTATTC
>JBAGKK010368343.1:0-39300 GCA_037177015.1 Euceroptres primus
ACACGCAGCGCCAACAGTTGGCCGCAACTTCTACTACGCCTAAAATAATAATCATAATTCTGCACATCGCCCTATACGAGTTGACCGAGCCTGGCCTCGCCGGCTGTGGCATGCATTTTTAAGTATCATACATTTATGTTTATTATAATTCTTGACAACTTAATCGCAGCTTCAAAAAAAATAGGGCAAAAAGGGAAAAAAATTCTCAAATATAGGGATTATAGGGGATTTTGAGAAAAACAGGGGAAAAAAGGGGACTCACAGTGACCCCTAAAATGTTGGTGCATTTTAAAAAAATTGGTTATACCTCCAAACTTTGTATCAGTTCAATAGTTTGAAAGCAATAAAAAATTCCCGGCTGACCGTGTTTTTCTTCATACTTTATCATTAGAAGGTATTCTCAAGTAGTTAAATAATAATTCTAAATGGGAATTAAGTATTGAAAAATTGTTTTATTAATTTAAAACATTAAAAAAACAATAGTTGTACTTATTTAGAAGATCGACGGTTCAAAAAGGTACAACTTTTCGATAATGATGTTCAGTGAGTAGAAAATGATTTAAAAGTCTAAAACTGATGGATTTCTCTTAATTGAGTACTCTGTAGGTAAAAATTAAAAAGCTGGAAAAAATGTCTCCAGCATAAAATTAAAAAATCCTTTAAAAATGTGTAAAAGTTGTACCTAATAGCCGCACTCTGTGGTAGCTTAAGGGTGTGTGATACTTAATGACGTCACGAATTACCGAGCGATTTTTTATTTACATTCAGCGGGTTTATTAAGAGAGAAATGCAAATATAATGCTGAAATTTTGAAAAATAATAAAGAACATATTTAGGCATCGATGTCTGGTGCGCTTCAATTTTTATTTCAAGAAAAAAAAATTTTCAAAAATAATCGTTTATAATATTGGATGTTAATTTTGGCTTTAGGGTCAGAATAAATAATTCAATTACTTTTTAATTGAACCAAACGTTTCGGTGCACAATGGTGGCCCTCATCAGTGGTTAATGTTTATTCTGGAAAAAACATTAACATATTTTTTTATCAGGAACGCAGTGTACGAATGTAGTTTAAATAAGTAAATTATTTTAAATTTCTTCTTTCTTCTTTAAATTATTTCTAAATATCTTTGGTAATGTTTGCATAAAATTAAAAATGTGTGTTGACCTTACAATAATTGGACAAAATAATAATTACTATAAAATAAAAAATTATTATAAAAGATAAAATTATTATAAAATAAAAATGATTATTTATTATAAAATATAAAATAATAAAATTTGTAATAATTGGACAAAATAATAATTATTATTTTGTCCAATTATTGTAAGGACAACACACATTTCTAATTTTGTGCAAACATTACCAACGATATTTAAGACTGTACTAAACCAAATTTGAAATAATTTTCTTATTTAAACTGCATTCGTACACTGCGTCCCTGATAAAAAAATCTTTTGTAAATGTTTTTTTCCAGAATAAACATTAACCACTGATGAGGGCCACCATTGTGCGCCGAAAAGTTTGGTTCAATTAAAAATTAATTGAATTACTTATACTGACCCTAAAGCCGCAATTAACATCCAATATTCTAAACAATTATTTTCATCGACGGTCAATATAATCCCCCACTGAGTATTATGGATAATACGGGCAATGAAAACCAAGGAAGGGGCAACGGATTTTTCAAAAATAATTTGTTTTCAAAATATAAATTGAAACGCACCAGACATCGATTCCTTAATATATTCCTTATTATTTCCTCTAATTTCAGCATTATATGTGCATTTTTCTCTTAATAAACCCGCTGAATATAAATAAAAAATCGGTCGGTAATTCGTGATATCATTATGTATCAAACACCCTTAAACATTCCTGATTTTTTGTATTTGAAATTAAATGATTCAGCAATAAAAATGCAAAATGATTGGAAATAAAAAATTAGAACACATAAAATAATCCTTAATATCCTAACAGCTTTTTAAAGTCCATTAACTCTGCATAAAGTTCATCATAGCATCATGTCAGAAAAATCGATTTTTTTACAATTCCAATTTAAAAAATTGAGATCAGAACGCACTCGGAAAAAATGAACGAAACGTTCATTCAATAAAAGATAAGATAAAATTATTCTTAAAAAAAAATCACCTATAAAATAAGTATAATAAAATTCGAAGTGGAAAATGTAAACACTCTTTTCCACAAAAATAACAACTTTCTTGACAGAGGATCTGTCAAAATGCGCCTTCTCTCTATGTATTTTTCAAAAATTTTTTAAAACGTAGGTTGAAAGTTATAAAGGGATAAACAGGAAGTCAAATAAAACGAGGGAATGCCTAGGAAAAATTTGGGAGGGATTGCGTCTGACTGGTCAACGTCGTGGAGGTTTGACAATTTTCCTGGGGGAAAATCGGTCAAAGTAGACTATCAACAATTTTCATATGTATTCAGTACGAAGATAAGAGGTCAAAGTAAAATTTGAGTTGTAAACAGAGGATGGAAAGGGTAACGGATTGGTCGAGATTGGAACATGAGACGAAGTTAAGGTACCTTTCCAAAGAACCGGCCTTTGATGTAGCTTCTCCCAGAATTCACGTCGTATATAATGTCGGGGATGATCGACTCCTTTTCGTCTTTTGACATCGTGGATTCCTGGCGTCTTCTGAAACACTATAAACGACTCTGAACTCCACGATCCACACAAAAAACACAACTTTTCAGTCACTCTCAAACGCCAAAAGGAGAGGAATCCTTTCACGTAACTGTTGAAAGGACTGTTTTGAAAGCCCATGCTAGCAACGGTTTCACTGTTCAAATCGAAGCCATCAACCAATCACAGTCCATAGTCTGGTCACATGACCCATCACACTCTTGAATTTTTCGCACTAGATGGCACTCAGAATCGAGCGCATGTCTGAGATTTTGCGGGAATATTTAAATTCTTTTCATAAAACATGTCATGATTAATTAAAAACTACTTAAACCTGAGTTTTCGAGTTGAAAATACTCCAAGAATCTCTGTTTCTTTAAATTTATGACGGCTTCCTGGCATTCAGGATGTGAAATACTTGATGAATTGAGAAGTGAACGATTTGACCAGAGTGAGGTTATGTTGTGGCTACTGTCGGTAAAATAATTTTAAAACTGTGTAGCAGCAAGTAAACATAAATTTTTGTCTTTTGAAGTGAATATAAACTTAATTAGAATTCTTCAAAATGTTTTTTTATCTGAAACATCAATCAATTAAGAAAAAGTTTTGACACATTTAATCTGAAGCGCCACCAAGTGAAAAAATCTCTAATCATTCGCCCAGATAAGAATTTTTATTGGTGATTTCTAGTCATTCCAATACGTGATTTGACATTTCTGTTAATTCCAGAGGAAGAAATTTATAGATTGGTTAGGAATTATTTTGTGGAGGGTATATCCGGTTTGCGAGAGAAATCTGGCTGGTCGATGCTTCCTTTTCCGGCAGCCGGCGTCCATTTTCTGTTGGCTTCAATTCGTCAGACGCATAAGTTTCGGCGTCTATAATTTATTTAAATATATAAATAAAACGTAAGTAAATCCCACTTGAAAATTGATTTTCGTATAACGTTGGTTTATTCCGATAGTACTTTAGGAAGTCTTGGGTAAGCGATAGCGCCATAACGGAGTTGTACGTTTTTTCGTTGTTGACTTGCCGCGGTTTCCTGTGTCCGATCGATTATAATTATATTCGCATCGCGAGCTTCATTTAAGCAGTTTCAAAAGGCCTTGGGTTTTTTTTAGACAAAAGCCAACAATGGACGGTGCGCCGGCTCCAAGAGGAGGTTTCCGAGGTCGAGGTGGACCTGGTGGACCGATGAGAGGTCGCGGCGGCTTCGGGGACAGAGGAAGGTAAGTTTTTTGCTACGAGTAATGGCTAATAAAGAAGCATCTTGGTGCGCTTGACAGGAAATTCCTGTCAAAAATAAATTGATTTTCTACACCCCATACAAAGTAATTTTTGGGTTTGAGATACATTCATATTTAAAGAAATGAGAATTTTGAAATAGGTTATTTTTGAAAATTTTCATTTAATATAAATTCTAAATATCAGAAATCTTAATTTTTGCTTATAAAACATTTGATCCCTAGAATTTTGTTTGAGGTAAGAAACAAAAATTCATTTTTTCTTATTCACTCCAAAAACTTTATTTTCTCTACTGATAATGCTGTCTTTGATAATGATTGATTAGAATTACATTATTTAGAGTTTCCAAAATGACGGAGGCATTCAATTACTTAGATAATCATTTTTTTATTAATGGTATTGTAGTAATTGGATATTTATATTGTCATCACTTCGATCGTGATAATTTTAATTTAATTTATCACTTCGTGATAAATTAAAATTAAAAATTCACTTTTTACAGTTTTTTATCTCCTTGACGAATGTTAATTGCTTTTTAAATTTAGTACGTTTCAAATTATAAGGCCTTTTGAATTGTAGTTTTCGCTTTTTTGTTTTTCTTTTCTTCTTTAGTAACTATATAAAATTGCTATTTTTTACAAAGTTAAAAAATGCTAATTCTTCGAAAACTTTTAAGAGTTTTTTACATTCTCATCATATGAGAAGGTATTATTTTTATATACCTTTAATTTTCAAGGCTAGTATTTCCCAAGCTGCAGGTTTCTAAATTTAAAGCACTTGAAATGTAGAAATTGTTTTTTTATCTGGAAGCATTGAGAATGTATTTTAATCCTGAACTTATATTCAGTTCATATAAGATTAGCATTAAAGCACTACGATCTAAATCTAAATGCCAACAATTAAAATTACTTGCTTTGAAATTAATTGTGCTGATAAAAGAAACCAATTATTTTAAAATGTTGAACTTTTTTCCATAGTTTTTATTTACTTAAAGAAATATTACATCAGTATAAATTTGCACAACTTAAATATCTAAAAAATAGAATTTGTAGTACAAACATCTTGGACTAATGTTAGAATACTTAGCAGATAAAAAATCAATTTCAGGGGCGGACCTCCTAGAGGTGGCATGATGAGAGGAGGACGCGGAGGTCCAGGTGGAATGCGTGGTGGACCTCCAGGAATGCGAGGCAGAGGTGGACCTGGAGGAAGAGGAAGAGGCGGACACTTCCCACCAGGGTAAATTTCTATAAAAATTTAAATCATCTCAATCCATATCAGAAATTTTTATATTTATTCATAACAATGCTATTCTCACTAAAATTGTAAGATCAATTAAAATCAATTTCTTTTTTTTTTTTGTAAGAAATTTTTTAACGTTACATAATATATAATTTCATGGATGTTAAAACATTTTTTTGAGAAACTAGTTTTTTGAGTAGAATTGAGGGGTTTTCTCCTTTTTTCAAGAAAATTTCACTTTCTTCTCGTTTCTCGCCTTGAATATCGAGTGAATTAATGGAACCCAATAAGATTGAATATTTAAAGATGGCTTTGTTTCATAGCTGCAGAAACTCGAATATAACATTTATTCCCCTGTTTTCGTTAAAAAAATCAGCGTGTTACCCCTTTTTTGAGAGCATTTTACTCTGTGAAACAGAGTGTCTAGTGTCCTGAAAATAATTGAAAACCTAAAAAAATCCTTGAATTTTTTTACCAGGAAAAACCTGGAAAAGTCCTTGAATTTTTTTACCTGGAAAAACTTGGAAAAGTTCTTGAATTTTATTACGTGGAGAAACCTGGAAAAGTCCTTGAATTTTTTACGTGGAGAAACCTGGAAAAGTCCTTGAATTTCATTCGTAGTCCTGGAATTCTTATCTCTACATTTGAGAGTAGCAACCCTGTCATTCTTCGAATGACAGGATTGCTACAAGTCATCAGAGAATTCTTGAAAGTCAGGGAATTTAAAAATGGTCAGGGACAGTCAGGCAAAACCTTCAAAGAGTCAGGGAATTTTTTTGATTTAACAAATTATATCTCAATAAGTTATAATTTTAATTTAACAATTATTATAATTATAATATTACAAAATCAGGGATCACAGTCAATCCCCTATTTCCCTTTTTTCCCCTTTCCCCTATTATTCTCCAAAGCTCCTGAAACACCTTTTTTTTAGAATTCATTCCTTTTTCCCCGTTTTTTCCCTTTTTATATTCAAAGTTCCAAATAATTTTCCAAGAATTATGAGAAATAGAAACTTGTGACATTCAAAAACTCTTTTAATGTTTTCTTAAATATCCCATAATTTCCAAAATCTACGAAAGTCTCTTAAAATTTCTTGAAGTCCTTCAGAATCTTTGAAACTGATTTAAAATCCTTAAAAATTCTCCAAAATATTTGAGACTGTTTTAGAATCTTTTGGGTTCTCCGAAAATAATCTTATAAAATAATATCCCAAAATTTTTCAATAATCTACAACATATACTAGACTCTTCCAGAATCTTCTAAAATTTTCTAAATACTTCCGTAACCTTCTAGAATTTTCGACAGAATCCTTCAAAGTCTACAAAAGATTACCGAAATTCTCTCAAACTCTTTAGGATCTTCAAAACTTATCTGAAATCAGTAAAAATTCTCCAAAATCAGGGTGTCTAGTTGACCGAGAAATCGGAAAAAAACCGTGAATTTTATTTTACCGGGAAAAACCCGGGAATTTTATTTAGGATCAGGATTATACTTATATTTTATTTTTTTATTCTTCAGATTTTAATAGCATTTAAGCAACTGCTGGTGATTCTGACTCCATAATTTAAAAAATATTCATTTTACGTATTAAACAAGTTTTAAAACATGTAGTTTCGATTAATATTTATCACTTCATTAAAGATAAGTTTGGCACGTGTAAATAAATAATTTTTTTTACGATATAAATTTTATATGTGTATATTATGTTAAAATTCACATTTTCATGTATACGTTCACTTTCAAAAATCACAAAAAGACATTTTTAACTTGATCGGGGAGACAAAAATTGACCGGAAGAAATTGGGGAAAACCGGGGAATTTTTGATGGACTGATCGCTAGACACCCTGAAAATACTCTCGACTGTTTTAAAATCTACAATCAATTAGATTCTTCTGGATTCTTCCATAATCTTTTAGAATCTCTTGAATTTTCATATAATAATCTTATGCAGTCTCAAAGAATTCTTAATACAATCTTAAAAAATTCTGAAAAATTCTTTAATATTCTGCAAAATATACTAGAATGTTCTAGAATCTTCTAAAATCTTCTGAACTCTTCCATGATCTTCTAAAGTCTTGTAGAATCCTCAAGAATATTAAAAAATGTACCTGAAGTTTTTTTTTTAATGAACGAACTTTTTTTCTTAACTGAAATTGATCTTGAAATATCGTTCAATCTAGAAAATAAAGAGAAATATCATGAGCTTCTTTATCATTACATTAGTTATTAATAAATAATTAATAAATTAATAAATAGTATATTAACCCTAGAAATTTAGTGCTCTTTACTAAGCTGTTAAAGGTAGAGGTGAGTAACTTTTACTCCCTAGTTGAAAAACTCGCAGATAAACAGATACTGTTCAAAAACCTTTTATTCGTTACGTAGCGTATTCTTATTAGTAATCAAAAGGAACATATTTGTATCAGAAAATAAACACTGTGAGAAAGATTTACTGACGGCTATCCTTCTAGGGCTAATAAACCAATATTTTAGAACAAATTTGAGTTTAAAAAGAAATCAAATAAAGATTTCGTTCATTTCAACGTTCAGAACTTCAAGCACATCATTCTGAACAGCATTAGAATTCCCAGAATTCTGCAGAATCCTTTAGAACTCTCTCAAGTCTACAAAAGACTTTAATAATCTAGAAGAATCTTCTAAACCGTTTTCAGAATCTTTCTAAAATTCTGTAGACTTTTTGAGTGTTAAAAAAAGTCTGGAAGGGACTAGAAGATCTTAGAACTCTATGGAAGATTTTGGAAGAATCAATAACTCTTTGGGAGATTCTGAAACACTCAAAAATCTAGATTGTTTGGAAGTTTTTGGAATTTCAAAAGATTAAATTAATCTACAAGTTTATGGAAAATTAAAAATATTTTGGAAGATTTTAAAAGTTTGATGAAAATTCCAAAAGTCATGAAGGATTTAAAAACATTTTAGAGCATTCCAAAGACTTTGGAAGTTTAGAAATTTGAGGAGTGTTTTATTAGATTCTAGACAGGAATCTAAGATTTTTTAGGATTTTTTAAGATTGTAGAGAATTGCTGCTTCCTTTCCTCCTTTTTATAAATCCCCTTTTTCGAAAGAAGTCCCCTATTTTCCCTAAAATTGAACTTCTGAACCACTGTGATCCCTGTATTATATAATTATAATTTTAATTATAACGGTAAGGGAAAATGAAAAATTGGTCAGGAAAAGTCAGGGAATTTTGAAATTGAAATTTTGTAGCAACCCGGAATGAAATCAGGAGAAGTCGTTTATCAATTGCTTAGAATGTAGAAAACTACATATTCACTTGTTAGTAAGATAGTAAGGCTTACTAATAAATTCATTTAGTTTACTAAGTGAATTTGTAGTTTTTTACTGAAAATAGTAATCTTTTTTTTTAAAGATTAGTAGAAATGCTTACTAAGTAACTTACTTAGTCGAAAACTACTAATTCTTCTTAGAGAGTAGATATTTCCTTAAGAAATCGTTTTTTGAGCTTATACAGATAAATATAGTTAGCTGAACTCAAGAATTTCATAAATCGGGTAATAAACATTTTATGTGGTTCATTTAGTTGTATAAATTATTTCTATTGTACAGGTTAAACAGGGTGGCTGGTGGACCGGGAAACCGGGAATTTTTTTTTAAATTTATAAAATGCACGAAAAAATGCAGAAGTCATTGATCAAGGGATTAAAAAACTGAGTAACTAAATAAAACTTATTATTGTAGAAATGTTAGTACGATAAATGTAAAATATATCTCGTTTAACAATAACACTCTGTGATCTCATTTCGTTTACAAAATGTAAATACTTATGACCGAATCCATTTCAAATCAGACAGGCAGTGCAATTTCAAGTCATAGAATCGGTCGTCTATAAAATATGTTGTTTTTCAAAAGAAATAAGACACATATTTTACCGTTTTGAGAAAAAATACTTTTTCACGAAGTTATGAGTATTTAAATTTCAAGCATCTTTTTTTAAAAACACACATTTTTCTTTAAACTTTTATAACTGTAGACTCAATTAAGATATTTGAGTTTTCTTTCCTGATTATGGTGAGGTTTATTGGCCTCTTTCAAAATCCGCCAGAAAATTACAAAAATATTGAAAATTCGCAAAATGGCGACGGTTTATGCGGGCTAAACTACTTTTGTAAAGAGGAGAATTTTCTTTAATGAAATCGAATTTTCAAATTTTTCTTATAACTGACGGCACGTACGAAAAAATATCAACAAAAAAGTTTTATGCTTTAAAAAAGTTCTACGCAAAAGATCTATTAATGTTTTATGATATATTGCATCGTTTGTGAGAAAAATTCGAAAATTTGATTTTGTAAAAACAGAAATTGCCCTGGACTCAAAAATGGTTTGGCCAACAAAAAACTCGCTGGATGGTTTCCTGCTGTAAACATAAATTTTAAACAAATATTTGATAAAATAAAAAAGGTGGGTTTTTCGATGAAATCGCCATTTTATATTTGTAGAATTCAATTTAAAAAATAAGATTGATTGTATTGAAAAACCCATCCTTTTAATTTTTTTCAAATATTTTTTTAAAAGTTATGTTTACATAAAGAAACTATCCAGAGAGTTTTATATTGGCCAAATCATTTTTGAGTCTAGGACAATTTCTGTTTTTACAAAATCACATTTTCGAATTTTTCTCACAAACGATGCAAGATATCATAAAAGATTAACAGGTCTTTTGCGTAGAACTTTTTTAAAGCATTTTTAAAACATTTTCGTTTATTTTTTCATATGTGCCGTCAGTTGTGAGAAAAATTCGATTTCATTTTAAAAACTTCTCCTGTTCACAAAAGTAGTCTAGCCCGCATGAAACTTATCTATTTTTTTCATCATATGAGTACCAATTTATCAAAAAAATTTGGGCTAAAAACAAGATGGGGTTTTTGAGAAAATCGTCTTTTAATTTTTTCAGAAAATCTGTCCCCATTTTGTGAATTTTCAATATTTTTTAAATTTTCTGGCGTATTTTGAAAGAGGCCAATAAACCTCACCATAATAAGGAAAGAAAACTCAAATATCTTAATTGAGACTAAAGTTATAAAAGTTTAAAGAAAAATGTTGTGTTTGTTTAAAAAAAGAAGCTTAAAATTCAAATACTCATAACCTCGTGAAAATGCATTTTTTTCAAAACGGTAAAATACGTGTCTTCTTATTTCCTTTGAAAAACAACATAATTCATAGATATTTTATAGATATTTTTGGTCATTTCGGCATTTTTATTTGGCTTTTTCTCGATCTCATGACGAAAAGCACTGTATTTGCCATGTCCAAACGAAAATTTTAGCTCGAGCAATTAATCCCTCGGCTTGGCGAATAATGTATTTATATTACATAGATTTAAAACTTAGGTTCTCGTTTAACTCACAGTGATATTTCATTATATAAAATAGTCTGATGTTACTTTTAGAAACGTATGCATATAAATGTTCGCCCTAAAAGCATTAATCACTAGGGCTTAGTTGAAAACCCTCCATTTGTACTTCTTCAGTAATATATAATATTTAATGACCGGGGAAAACTTTCGGTGACCGGGAAATGACCGGGAATTTTTTTCGTCGGTGAAAACGGTCACCCTGGGTTGAAAAAAAAGATTTTTTCCATGAAAGTTTGTGGTAATAATTAAAAAATGATACCTGAAAAAATGTATTTTATTCCACACTCGACCGAAATAGCCACCTTTTGCCCCTGAAAATAGGGGCGAAGGTAGCATATATTTCCCGCAAAACCGCATTTTCGGGGCGAAAGTAAAATTGACATTTTTTTCTTTTATAATTTGTTTTTACAATACTATTCGTTTTATAATAAATTGATTCTTTACTAAAAATAAATAAATTGTTATTACAAAATAAAGAAAAATTTTATTTATATATTTTCCATTTGATCTACATAATATACATAATGTACATTTACTTGTTTGTGTCAAAGTAAAACAAATTCATTAAAATTTGTTACAAATTAAAATTATTTGATCTGTGAAAATACTCTTTCTGTAAATAGTCATTTTATTAATGTTAAATGAAGGCTGTGATTGGTCGACGGTCGCTATATTGAAAATCTGAGTTGCTCCGAGTCGATCAGAATTCGAGCCGCGAACAAAGCTATAGAAAAATGCGTCGGACTCGCTTTTCAGGGCCAAAAGGTGGCCACAGTTGAGAGGGGAATAAAATACTACATATATGCAACACGGGACGAAAGTAGATTTTTCCCTTGGGTAATTACTGCCCACTGGAAAAATCTGCTTCTTTCGCCCCTTGTTACATAATGTACTATTTTACCTGGAAAACCTAGAAAAGTTCTGGAATTTTTTTAAAGAGAAACGCTAGACACTCTGATGAAGCCTGTTTGAATTTGAATTAAATTGAAATTCCTGTCAATTTTTTTTTATTACCAGAGGACCACCTGATCCATCAATGGCAGGTGGACCAGGAGGCGGACCCCCAGGACCTATGGGAGGACCTCCCAGAGGAAGAGGTGGAGACCGTGGTGGTAACTTCCGTGGAGGACGAGGTGGAAACTTCCGTGGAGGAGACCGTGGAGGTGGCTTTAGGGGTCGTGGAGGAATGGACCGTGGTCGAGGTGGACCCAGGTAAATTTCCATTCTTTGTTTATCAATCTCTACTAAATTATTAATTATCTGATACATTTTTTAAATATAGAAGACATCAAACCAAAATTTTACAATTTATTAAAAATGAAAATTTATTTATTTCAGAGGAGCACCAGGAGGTAGGGGAGGTCCCAGAGGCGGTGGAGGCTTTGGTGACCGCGGCAGGGGTGGAAGGGGTGGACCCGCAAAACGAGGCGGTGGACCACCAGGAGCCAGCGGACCTCCAAAGAGGCCGAGATTCGACAATGCAGGTGGACAGTCTTCCAATGGTTATGCTTCTGCACCACCCAGGTAATGATTTTATTTATTTGTTTCCTTAAATGCTACCCCGGTAAGATAACTTTTGCAATTTACAAGCGATTGGTTCACTAATTTCGGAACATTTGCGATTAGGGTTGTCAAATTTTTTAAGATTTTAAAGCTGTTGGTTTTAAATTCGAATCGTTATAATTCGGAAGTTTTTTAATTAAAATCTATAGTTAGACCATTTAGTATTCGATGTATGTCAGAATCAGGAAGCTTTCCCTTTCAATTCAGTTTAATTTCGTTTCCAACCATTTTCTGAATCGAAAACGTTTCAGTGGGTAGGGGGGAGCTTCTTTAGTTTCTGAAACGAAGAGGTAATGGAAAAAAACTTTCGTAAAGTTTCTTAAATTGAAACGAAGGTAGAAGAGACTTGTCTCTAGTTTATGACTGCCTCGAAAATTGACATGTTAATTATGAATTGATCTATAATAAATCTGCAGAATTGATAAATCCAAAAAAATGTCAATGAGATGAACGTATTTTTTTTCTGATTTTTTCTAATTTAGTCAAGGATACGGTGGAGGTTCAGGTAACGGGTACGGAGGAGTGCCACCTGGTCCGCCGCAGGCGGCAGGTTATGGCGCGGGTTATGGAGCACAGCCAGGGTACGCGCAGTCTTATCAAGGTTACGAAAGTTATCAACAGCCAGCAGATTACGGGCAGTCTGCAGTAAGTTATTCTCTTAATCCAAACTATTGATTTTATTCAAGTTACGACAGGGTTAGTTAGACCTTCGATTACGAGCGCCAATTTTAGACGCAGCTTAACAAAGCTCTTTATAAATTCAAGAATCAAGGATTAAAAAATACTGTCGCAAACACATTGCCGCAACTGTAAATGTACCTTCCATTAATAGTGTTAGGAAAGATCGTTTATGCAGTTGGACTATAATTTGCATTTGAATTGTAAGAATGCGAGGGTGTTAGGCCCAAGCTTTGGCTGTCACTATTATAGATTTAATATCATAGGTTCTATTGTAAAACAAAGTTGAGTTAGGAACGGTCGAACTGTGTTTTATTTTCGTATCACAATTAAAGTTGACAACAAATGTAATACCACTGCATTTCCGAACGATAATTTATTTAAATGATTGGGAGACCTGTGTTAAAAGTTACAAAGTTTGTAGAATTACATTTCACATGTAATTTAAGAATTACGTTTCACATGTAATTTACGAATTACGTATCACATTATTTTTTCACAAGTTTGATGCAAATTTTGAAAATCAAAAGCAAAAAAAATAATTAACAAGCGCTCTGTGTGCATTAAATTGAGACAATTAAAAAATGATATTTATTTAAAAAATGATATTCAACATTTTGTGCAGCCTGTATTCTCCCGAAGCATCGAAATGGTACAGCGATTAATGTATCACCACCAAAAATTATAATATTTGTAAAATATAACAATTCTCATGTAACTTTTAACCCCAAAATTTATAGGTTTTTTTTTACTCTAGACTTTAGTATTTTTTTATGTTTGTATTCAGTAAGTAAAAAGTAATAACTTTTAACCACGGTCTTCCCTATTATTTCGCTTAGTTTTTCTTTCTCTGAATTTTGAATTCCAAGTAACACCAACTTCTTGATTTGGTCTGAGATTAGTGCATCTCTACTTATTTTTGTTTATGCAATGAGACGATCTTTGAAATAAAATTTTGCATCACTTACTGCTTTGAAAATCGAAACGAAAAGTATTACGTAGTTAAGAACATCATTTGGATGTAATATGGGAGCATTTAGTTTATTTAATTGTTTCATGTAGAAAAAAATGATTACTTCCTCTCTAAATTTACGTGAAACAACATTACAAAATGAAAGAACATAAATACGAAGTTCTAAACCACACAAGGTAATGAAATCTAACGAGATTATGGCAAAAAGAATTAGTAAGAGTTATTGCTAGGATATAAGATCAACACTAATGGACGTAGCAGATAAATAATATGTCTGTGAATCGAATTTTAATGTTCAGTAGAAGTCAGTGAATTTTAAATGTAAAACTCTTTGCAAATGAACATGCGATAAAATATCACAATAAGTCATTTCAAGAAGACTTCAATTTCTATAAATATTAATCACTTTACATGGATTGAAAACATAAAATGTAATGTAACAGGCTAGATAATTAAATATGGAGATTTTGTACTGCATCCTATGATTGTACGTGTAGAGTTCAGACTTTTTATATAGTAAAATATGTAATCCTGATCGTATTTAATAGCTGTTTACTGGGTCAAAATTTTTATAGGCAGCATAAAGATTTGCATGTCTGAAATACAATTAATGGCACTTATATTAATCATAACACCAAGATTTTGACCCATAATTAAACCATACAAAAATACTCTGAGAACAAAGTAATCGGCATTAAAAACCGACGTTTGAGTGTCAGATTTAAAATAAAATGATATTATTGTTCAAAAGAATATTTAGGTGTTGTTTTTGTCCTCCACTAATGTAGTTTTAATATTTTTTTCAAATATATTAAACTAAAAATAAGCAAAAAATCAAAAGTCCCATCAAAAGATAATTTAAAAAAAGTTTAAACTAAAATGAAATAGGAGATTAAAATCTAGAGAGGTAAGAAGCCAGGGTGTCTAGCGGACCGGGAAATCGGGAAAAACCCGGAAATTTTATTTTACCTGGAAAACCCCCGGGTATTTTATTTTACCTGGAGAAAACCCGGGAATTTTATTTTACCTGGGGAAAACCCGGGCATTTTATTTTACCTGGGAAAACCCCGGAAACGACTGCATAATTTAAAAAATATTTATTTCACTTGTTACGAAAGTTTCAAAATATGTACTTTCGATTAATATTTATCACTTCAGTCTATGACTAAAGATAATTTTGGTGTAAATAAATAATTATTTTCTTTACGATATAAATTTTGTGTATGTATATTATGTTAAAATTCCCATTTCTATGTATACGTTCACTTTCAAAAATCACAAAAAGATATTTTTAACTTGATCGGGGAAAAAAAATTGACCGGGGAAAAACCCGGGAATTTTAAATGTCGTGATCGCTAGACACCCTGGAAGCATTTATTTATTCTTTGTATGAATTTATAATTTGTAAATTTCTAAGAAATATTTTCAGTTCTGTTTTTGCCTCCTAGTCAAAATAATATGTCTATTAATTTTTGGTAAAAGGAGAATTTAACATTTTTAAATATTTAGTGTAATTTGAAAACTGTAATTTGTAACTAATTTGAAAACTGTAATTTGTAACTGAAATTCTAAAACTGTAATTTGAAAACAGTGATTAGATTTCATGAAAAAGAAGAGGAAGACGATGCATTCGTTTCATAAAATATTTACAGGATTCTGAATACAATTCCTCCACAAGAATCAGTCTTGAAGATGTGTTTATTGATCAGAAAAAAAAAGAATCAGTAAGTAAAGAAATATTCTTACAGTATCTAACAAAGAGTATCATAACAAAAGTGAAGTATAATTAAATGGATGCATGCAAATCATTTTTTAAAGATGATATTTTTAATTCCAAAAATCTAAACAAAAATAGGAGATACTGAAAATGCAATAAGAAGGAAACTTGGAGAATTTTCGTCAAATAAAAAAACTGATGTTATATTTCTGAAGTTGCTACATTCTTAATATTTTACTATATTCTTCAAAGTATGACTTCAATATTTTATTTTTTACAAAGCAAAACGCAGAGATTAGTGACGAATAAAAATTCGATAAAAAGGAAATCATCTCGAATTCATTAAAAGTGAATAGAAATCGAGAAAATGAAGGTATGTAAAAAGGCCATTTTATCACAATACCTTTAGGGTAAAATCAGTAAAATGGTGTATTTAAAGAAATTCTTAAAACAAAATAACTAATTTTTTACTTATAGACTGATATTATGGGTTTATAAGTAAAAAACCAAAATCCATAAAATCTCTACCAATGAATGATAAATAATATGCCATTTTACTTTTCTTAGACTATTTTCTTGTGCAAAAACTTGAGGACAATCATCATTTGAAAAGATCTTTCTACGAAAAATAATTATGTACATAAAATATACTTCTAGGAAAAATAATTCTCTAAATAATAACTAAATGTCTTTGTTACTTAATTTATGGAACTCCCTGATATAAAAATTCTTTTTAGAGGATTCGCTCTAAATTGCCAAAGATCTGAAAGTCGAAAGAGTTGGTTTTATTTGCAACTCGAAATCTTATTGCAGAATGAAATTTTGAGAAAGTTTTGATAGAAGGTTTATGACTGATAATAATAATTATTGTGAGATTAAAGGCAATAGGGAACCCACATTACCTTATGTGGTTTAAAACTAAACCGTATAGTCGTAACTTGTAATTGTCTAATAACTGAATAATAAATCAATATTTATAAATAGGGATACGCGGCTGCTCCACCAGATCCTAGATACGGAGGAGCGCCAGCTGTTCCACCCTCCGGATATGGTACGGATCCCTATGGTTATGGCAAACCAGCTGCTGCAGGTGAGTTTCATATTTTAATTATTTTTTGAACTTGGAACCATTTTCTCGGCTCGAATTCGAGATTTAGATATTTTTATTTCCTTTTGTAATTTCTTTGGAAATCGTCAGTTCTTTGGAGATCGTTGTAATTTCTTTAGTCGTATTTTTTTTCTGTCATTTCTTTCAAAGTTCTATTTATAAAAGAACAACATATAAACAATTAAATTTATTGGCTAAATTCAAATTAAAATTGAAATTCGGCAACATATCTTTTAAAAATTGACGAGCTAACCAGTTATTTTCGAATACTTTTCGAAGTTTAAAAGTTTATAACGGCACAACAAATTTCTTATTTGGGAAATTTGATTTTGCACAAAAAGAAGTTTACTTAAAAAAGTGGAAACTTAGAAACTAGTCAAACAATTTTTTTTTAGTTTTTGTTAAAAAATATATATTTAAAAATTAATAATTTTATTTTTAAATTAATGTTTATTTTCCTTTAGAAAATACGAATTTTCACATTGTAAAATTGTTTGTAAATTGATAAAATTGCTTATAAAATCTGCTGTTTTAAAAATTTATGCGAAAGGTTTATTAACGCGATTGTATTTTTTTAATGATTTCCAGACTATTCAGCACAAGAGAGCGCCTACGGAAAGCAGGATTACGGTAAGTACTAAACACAAACTGAAAAAGCCCTACTTTACTTTAAGGCGCCGATTTCTTAAAGTTGCATTTACTAAAATTCAAACGTGATTACCAGCACTAAGGTGCATTTTCCATAAAATCAAAGTAACGTTCTAAGTTTCTAAGAAGTAGAGAAAAACTGGGAGTGGACCTTGATCGGAGTATACAAATCGGAGAAATCTTTAGGTACATTATCCTGCAAACTATAGTCATTCATTTATCCTGCAAACTATAGTCATTCAATTATTACCCTGCAAACTATAGTCATTCAATTATTACCCTGCAAACTATAGTCATTCAATTATTACCCTGCAAACTATAGTCATTCAATTATTACCCTGAAAACTATAGTCATTCAATTATTACCCTGAAAACTATAGTCATTCAATTATTATCCTGCAAGCTATAGTCATTCAATTATTAACCTGAAAACTATATTCATTCAATTATTATCCTGCAAACTATAGTCATTCAATTATTACCCTGCAAACTATAGTCATTCAATTATTATCCTGCAAACTATAGTCATTCAATTATTATCCTGCAAACTAGTCATTCAATTATTATCCTGCCAACTATAGTAATTCAATTTCGTAGTACGATAATATATTTACCAGACTTTTACAATTAAATTTTCCAAATAAGATAAATAAGATACAATAAATTTAGAAGGAAATACTCCCAGGTAATTGTGACCAAGAAGCTGATTTCGATGATCTGAAAGAATTTGAGGAAAGATCTTTTTACTTACTTAGAGTTTAAATACTTGAAAGAAAAGAGAAAGTCGTGCGACCCTGAAACTAAAAATGTAGGCTTACCTGAGTTTTACAACAACAACAAAAAGTACTTGTGAAGTAGGTGAATTAGTCTTCCTGATTTGACATTTGCAGATTCAAACTATTACTCTGGATACGCAAACGCATAATAACAGATATAACAAGTATCTGCTTAACAAAATGTTATGTACAGAAGCGAAAAATGTACGAGTTAAGTTTCCAAATGCGATTGAAAGGAGGAGCTGTGGCTGTTCGCAGGTGGCAGTGCATGGTTACCAAAAACGCTCAGTCTCAGCGAAGCTATCAAAATTGAAAGAATTCACTAGTTAATTTTAAATTTTACCCTTTCTAAAGCCATTTGAAACTGTATTCCCAGCGCGTGAGAAAGTTAGATTTGTGCTTAAAAGAATGTTTGAATGGACTTTATTTTCTTTATTTTTATTTTTAAATTTTTACCACCATTCTCATGATTCTTATTATCATTTTCATATGATATGATTTTCTTTTTAAAAAAGCAATCGACAAGTTCAGTTAGCAATTTAGAAATCAAGAATTTTAGTCGAAATAAAGATTAAAAACCTTGCGTCCTATCTTTGTCGCGCGCACGGAAACCTGTAAAGTGCAAGGGATTTCTCTGAGAAAGTATAAATGAGAAATTTTATATTTGACATTCATTAAATGATTATGTTCCAATTGTAGGCTATAGGATTAAGTTAATCACAAATAATCATCTGTTCCAACTTGAAAGTTGTAGGGACAATCTGACAGTCATTGTAATCATATTATCATTAATCAGTGTGATAAACTTGTTCGTGAAGTCGATTTTTTGTTTGGTAAGCTAGAGAATTTTTATACCTCCTGAATAATTGTCACTTTGCAATCAATCGATTGTACTACGTGTAGAATTTTAAAAAATTTCGATCTCTTTTTTACACTTCCAATTTTTTTAGCGTTTTGATCTCGAACAATATGAAAACGAATATCAGTGATTTTATCAGGCGTTATCCTTAAAATTGTTTGTGTAACTTGATTTAAAAAAATGTAGCGTTTTGAATCTAAGATGTGTTATTCAGAAGTGTTTCGATGAACAAATTGTATCGACTAACTCATTAATAGTATCAAAGTATCATAAATGAAATAATTAAAATTCAAGAGAGAATGATGAGTGCGCATAAAAATAAGTTGCGATTTCTTTTATTTGTTTTCTCAGTATGAAGGTTTTTTATTTTTTAGGCAGAAGGTATACCATATGGTAGAAGAAAAAAATGACTCTTTGTGGTATACAAATATTATTTATAAATTAAGCCTTGCTTAATCGAATATGTAGCAATAATGTTGTAAGCAATAGAGAAAAAACAAGTGAAAAAAGATGCAACCAATTTCTTACTCTCATTGCTTCCTGGCCTTCTGCACAAGAGACTCGAAAAAAGACTGACAAACCAGGGGAATCTGGCGCAACCAATTAAAGGGCAGCAAAAAAACGAGACGTAAGCTTTAAACTTGATCTGAGCTCGAATGAACGAAATGGGCAACGTAGGTATACAGATTTGATAAATTTGTGGCGATTAATCCTTATCGTTGTTTCTTTTGTAATATTCGTTATTTCGTAGCACATCATTTTTATAACATTTAGTTTACAAACCACTAAAGAGATAAGGCTTTAAGTGTAAGACGAATTCTTAAAAATCAAATTTGAGTGCTATTTTTAGCAAGAGTTTTGAAAATTCAGTTTATTCCACAGGCATAGCAACAACCTGAGATTCTCAGGAAAGTGAAAGAAACTAAGAGAATGCCCTTCGTTACCAGCATTGGGATATCGAATTTTTTTTTATTTGTGAAAAGTGTGACGAATATTTTGATAGGCGCAGATCTCGGACTTTTGCTATTATTTCATGAAAATTTGAATTATTATTTACATTTAGGAATGTTTGAATTTTGAGTTTAGTTGGAGAGAAAGTTAAATTTCAACTTTAACATTTAAAAGTTCAATTATTCTGGTAATTTTAGTCCGTGGTCTGTAATTTATTACTTGCTATGAAATAAGCACCAGATTATTAAAACGCCTTTTCAATTATTTACATCCTTTTAATACTTTTTCTTACACACGATTAATTTTCGTTATCAAAAGACAGAAAATGAAGAAAAAAGATTATAAGTTTCCGCTTTTTTTTAATACTAAGAGAAAAGGTTCGAAAGAATCACAGCAAGTAAGACAGTAATCACAGCAAAATAAGAGTTCAGAGTATAAAAATGGAAAAGAAGGTAGATTTTTACCCTATAAACGAGTAAAATGCTCGAGTAAACCTCAGCCCAAGCTCAGGTGAGTAAAAAATGAATAAGTATCTATCCGTTCTTTCTTTGTACAAAGGCGTATTTTAATTAATAATTTTACCAGGCGAAATTATATTTAGAAGCGCAACTAAAAATATTTACTTTGTTCCTATCAACTATAAGATCATGCGTTTTTTATCATTGGAAACAGTTATTTTTAAAAATCAGGATCAGCCAATGCGATCGCTAACAGTTTTGACGATAGTCAAGAGATGAAAAATTTTAAGAACAAATAAAGCGGTACAATTATTGTGTCTAAACCCCTTTCATTTATTTACTGCACATTATGCAGGATATGAGAACAAAATAGGAAAAAATTCGACATGAAACTTGAACGAGTGCAACTTATTTTGTTTCTGATAGCGCGACAATGAAATAAAAATTATTTTTTTAAAAACTGATAAAGAATCAAAAAAGGCGATATGGAGAAAAATTAGGCTTTAGGCGATTGCCTCAATAGTCCTAAACAAAATTATCCAAGTGTGGTACACAAGTAGTTAGTTTTAAGATTCGATCTGAATTTATATAACTCTCAGGCAGAATTGAGAAAAGTAAATTGCATTGCTATTTTTATCAACTTCTTAATAAAGCGGTTGTAATTATTTGTAAATAATTTTATTTTTTAAAGAATGTCAAGTCTCTTGTAAATAGTTATTTAAAATAAACCAATCCTGCCAAAGAGTTTTGTTTTTTATAGTAGAAAGAGATTCTTGTTTATTTTATTTTGTCATATTTGTGTTCTATATCGTTGTTTTCTGTTTAGGGTGACAATCAAGTCGTGAGGTATTGGCCACGCTATAAGAAATGAACTTCTGACTGGCTGTGATAATGAAGGATATCCAGGATTTCGATTCAGCACCTTTGAACGAACCGAGAAGTCTGAGAGTGTCTTCGTAAATTGTTAAAGGTAGAATCGATTGCTTATTTTGTTAAATTTTTACGAACACGTCGTTATATCGTGAAATGTGAAAATACTTCAAATAATAAAGTCTTCCATGAAATGAAAATTGTGCTCTGTTTCAGAAAAACACAACTTTACGTTTCAAAGTTTTAATTTCAAATTTTTTATTCTTCGATTGGATATTTATTTTTGTTTCACTTTTAGTTTCCGTTGTTACCTAATTTTAATTTATCTTTAATTTTTAGTTTTTATTAATATTTCAGTTTGAATTTTACCACTAAATGATAAATAAATAGACTTTATTTTCTCTTTCTGATTTTTCATCCTTATATTTTGCATATAAAAATATAATACAATAGAAATTACAAGACTGTAACATTGATTTTTTTACAAAATCGTTTGGCAGTTTTGATCACTTTGTTATGGAAAAAAAAAAGAAATTATAAAGAAACTAATGGCTTTAAAAACCTAATTGAAAATACTATCACAATATTTTATGACGTTAAAATTTAACAATATGATCATTGGAATGCGCAATGATTTATTATACAGATGATCGACATTTTTGGAATAATAACAATTTATGTCCTTGTACTTTCTTAAGTAACGAATGTTTTTTGAAACTTAGCGTTTCAAGATAATCTCCTATTTTGACTGTCTCTGGACAAAAGGGCGATTTGAATGTAGCTGTGCCCCTCTCGAAGATTTATTAATCTGAAACAGTTTTAAGTAAAATTAAATAAAGTCAGATTGAAACCAAATTTCAAGGTTTTTGATATTTAGCAGGCCAAAGAAAAGTTCTAATTTGTTAATAATTATTAATTTGTGCTTAAATTATAATTTCTTTAGGAAAAATGATGCGCAAACCTGTTACGTTCTTGTTGTTGTACTCGAACCCTGTCTCCTCTTTTCAGTGGAATTATTATACTCGTATGGCATGAAACTTCTGTATCGGTCACAGCAGAGACTGTCGCACATTTTGCGAGTTTTTGTGTTACAGATGCACCCTCAGAACTTAAAAGAATCCAGTAGGAATAATGAGTGGATTCTCCAAAGTAAAATATCTGCAGAAAAAATGTGTAAGGTTTTATTTCACAGTCAGGAAACAAATTATTAACGAAAGTTAATGAATTATTATTTCGAGCTTAAATTAGTTGGATCTTCAATGGGTAATTTTTTGTTCAAATTGTTGGAAAAAGAGGTAAAATCCCGTATTAACTCACGAGCGTTTGGGTCACTTATATACCATCTGGTTTTTTCACAAGAATTTCGAACCAGAACCTGGGCATGTTTTTTTGAGAAAAGTATCAAAAATCACATATGCGTGGATTTACCGGAAAAAAGATACACAGGGAAAAGAAAGTAGACAAAATTCTGAAAAATTTTGAAAAAAATAATGTCCTAGTGCCAATACTTTCCAAGATACAGTGATTCGAGAAACTCTGTTTTTTCGATTTTTGCCCAAAAATCGCCACTTTTAAAAAAACCATCTAGAATTTGTATAATCGGTTGAACTACGCCAAAATGATCTAGAGGTTACTTAAAGTAGACGTAATTATCTTTAATTTAAGACAAAGAACAACGCTCAAGGTTCAATAGATCGCGAGCTACGACCTCTCAAAGATGACACCTTTTTGCCTGTTTTTATGACCAAAAATCATGGGTTTAGTTTTTGTGAACTAGAGCGTTCCCTAATAAATCTACGTTTATGCTGCCAGAGGATAACTAAAAGTAAATAAAATTCCACGTAAATTTTAAAAAATGTTCTATCTTCATAAACTTCGGAGTCATAAATTTTTCAAACTTTTTCTTTTTTCATTGTTTTTCTCAAAAAATAGAAAATATGTTTTCTTGATTATTTCTGCAATCCTGACGTCAAAATTACGTAAGGACAAATGAAAGAGGACTCAATTCTGAGTTTAAAAAAAACGTGGTTGTAACTTAAATAGGTCAAAAGTTATGACCTCTCAAAGTTGACCCTCTCTGTCTTTTGTGAGTCAAACGTACTGTAAAATGTAATTTCAGTCGTGTTTTGACTAATACAATAAAATATAATGCACTGAGTGATTACTAATGATTAATTTAACATTTCTTATA
Source organism: Euceroptres primus (assembly GCA_037177015.1). Taxonomy (NCBI): domain Eukaryota; kingdom Metazoa; phylum Arthropoda; class Insecta; order Hymenoptera; family Figitidae; genus Euceroptres; species Euceroptres primus. The sequence goes on from JBAGKK010368343.1 coordinate 23,330, forward strand.
AACAAACTAATAATTATGTAAAGTAACTAATTTTTTACGAATTAATTTTTCATTTTTTGCACATTTTTCATTCGTTTTTTTCGCATAAAATAATTTAAAATGGTTTATTCATCACTTTTCATGAGTAATAAAATATATTTATTAACAAATAAATGTTATTAAAAATTAACTTTCCACTTTTGCAGCACTTATGACTACTTTTGTCTCCTAAATTAATTGAAAATAGGTATTCATTATTTATAAGTAAAACAAAATACACTCAAGCCCCGGTATACCGCTTCCAGGAATTTTTGTCAGGGATGAGGGGTCCAAGGGGACGAGAAAGCTGAGTTCGGAGCTCAGCGGAGTGCTCAAGTACCGTAGCAAAAAAGTGAGCAGTAGTGGCGCAGCCTAAGCGGATAATTCCATCGGTTCGCATCAGTTTGTTTTCAGTGTTTTGATTATGTGTTATATGTAATAATTCATAAATAATAACTGAATAAAACTTAACAGTAAAGTAAACGTTAAATTAAATTTATATTTAGAAAATATTTTTCACTCGTTACAAAAACCAAACAGAAATAGTTAATACGGCCCTGACTTGTTTACGTTTGAGAGACCCCGGTTTACCCGACGGCCATTCAGGATATCCCCGAAAGATGCAAAAAATCAGGGCTCCAGTGTATCATTTTTTAATCAATAAATGTTAACACTAAGAGCTTTTTCTCATAATTATTCCATTATTTTTAGAAGGAACGGAAGGTGCACAGTAAAAACAAATGCTTAAAATTATTACAGATTAAAATTAAATTTTCTTAAATTCAGCAAAATTTGTCTGATTTTAATGAAATCGTTCTGAATTTATAAGACCTCAATGGATGAATTCCAGAACTTTATTATTATCCATGGGTAATAATAAAATTCTGGTATTCATCAATTGAGGTCTTATAAATTCTAAACGATTTCCTTAAAATCAGACAAATTTTGTTTAATTTAAGTTAATTTAATTTTAAGATGTGATAATTTCGTTTTTACTGTGCACCTTTTGTTCCTTCCTAAAAAAATGGAATAATTACGAGAAAAGAGACTTAGTATTAACATTTATTGATTAAAAAATAATATCTTGTTTTACTGATAAATAATTAATACCTACCTATTTTCAATTAATTTAGGAGACAAAAGTAGTCGTAAGTGCTGAAAAAATGAAAAATTAATTTTTAATGATATTTATTTGTTTATAAATATGTTTTATTACTCATGAAAAGTGACGAATAAACTATTTTGAATTAATTTCTACGAAAAAAAGAATGAAAAGTGTGCAAAAAATAAAAAATTAGTTTATTTAAAATTTAAATAATAATTACTTTATTCATAAGAAATGTTTAATTTATCATTATCATTCAGTGCATTATATTTTATTGTATTAGCTTTATTAGGAGACAAAAGTAGTCATAAGTGCTGAAAAAGTGATAACTTAATTTTTAATAACATTTATTTGTTTATAAATTAGAGGTGTGCAGCTGTCCGATCGAATTGTCAGTGCAAATTGGTACCTTTTTGGCCACGTTTAGAACACTGAATTTTTCGAAATTGAATTTAATTCTAGAAGAAATTGAAGCTTCTAAGCTCTCTTCGAATGTAAGATTTCTCTAAATCGACATTACTCAGTTGGTTTTGAAATTTAAAAAATTTGAAAAACAACGGAGTAATTTCGATTTAGAGAAATCTTACATTCGAAGAGAGCTTAGAAGCTTCAAATTCGAAAAATTCAGTGTTCTAAACGTGGCCAAAAAAGTACCAATTTGCACTGACAATTCGATCGGACGGATGCACACCTCTATTATAAATATGTTTTATTACACATGAAAAGTGACGAATAAACCGTTTTGAATTAATTTCTACGAAAAAAAGAATGAAAAACGTGCAAAAACTGAAAAATTATTTTGTAAAATTAGTTTATTTAAATAATTATTACTTTATTTATAAGACATATTTAATTGATCATTATTAATCATTTAGTGCATTATATTTTATTGTATTAGTATTATTAGGGGACAAAAGTGCTGAAAAAGTGATAACTTAATTTTTAATACCATTTATTTGTTTATAAATATGTTTCATTATTCATGAAAAGTTACGAATAAACCAATTGAATTAATTTCTGCGAAAAAATGAATGAAAAATGTGCAAAAAATGAAAAATTAATTTTAAGAAAATAAATTTATTTAAATTGAAATTAATTTCTGCAAAAAAACGAATGAAAAATTAATTTGTAAAAAAATTAATTTATTTAAATAATTATTAGTTTATTATATATTTTATATATATATATATATATTATATATTTTTTATTATATATTTTATTGCATTAGTTAAAACATGATTGAAATTACACTTTTCAGTACGTTTGACTCACAAAAGACAGAGAGGGTCAACTTTGAGAGGTCATAACTGTTGGCCTACACTGCTCTTCCGATTTAAAGGCGGTTTTGGGGATTGCCTGAATGGTCTTGGCGTTAAATCGGAAGTCTCTAAACATAAACAAGTCAGGGTCGTATGAACTATTTGTTTGATTTTTGTCACGAGTGAAAATTCCTGGAACCTCTATATTGGAGGCCGCTAAAATGGCAGAGCAGTCTATTTAAGTTAGAACCATGTTTTTTTTTTTAATTTCTCAGAATTGAGTCCTTTCATTTATTTTTATGTAATTTTTACGTCAGGATTACAGAAATAATCAAGAAAACGTGTTTTCCATTTTTTGATAAAAACAGTGAAAAAATTTTTGAAACAAAGTTTCAAAAATTCATAACACCGAAGTTTATGAAGATAGAACATAGTTTTTTTTTCAATTTACGTGAGATTTTATGTACTTTTAGTTATCATCTCGCAGCATAAACGCAGATTTATTAAGGAACGCTCTTGTTTACAAAAATTAAACCCATGATTTTTGGATAAACCGATGATTTTTGGACATCAAAACAGGCAAAAAGGTGTTATCTTTGAGTTGTGTCGTAGCTCGCAATCTTCTGGACCTAGAGGGTTGTTATTTGTCTTAGATTAAAGATAATTACGTCTACTTTAAGTCATCTCTAGACCATTTTGGCGTAGCTCAATCGATTATACAAATTCTAGATGGTTTTTTTTTTAATTAGCGATTTTTGGGCAAAAATTGAAAAAAACAGGGTTTGCTGTATCTCGTAAAGTATTGGTGCTAGGACATTATTTTTTTCAAACTTTCTCAGAATTTTGTCTTTCTTCCTCTCTCTGCCTTTTTTTCGCTAAAATCCATAGGAGAGCAACAATCCACGCATATGTGACTTTTGGCATCTATCTCAAAAAATATGCCCGGATTCCGGTCCGAAATTCTTGTGACAAAACCAGATGGTATATAAGTGACCCAAACAATTAAGGAATTAAGCAAAAAAAAAATGCGCTCGTGAGTTAATTCGGTGTAAAATGACAATTTCACTGGACAAGTTCTTTATAACTAGGTATGAACTTTCTTCTTTCATTTGAAGAAAAAATCTGAAGATATGCATTTTGTTGATTTTGTCTTAAAGAGCATTTTATTTTATTTTCAGATTAATTTATTTGATTATTTTTGAATTTTGATTTTTTTTAATTACCTGTGTAGAGATCATGTACAGGCCGTTTGTGGTAACTTCTATGGACTTCTTATCCTCGACTAGATGAAACTTGTTGAAATTATAGCGCGATTCGTTTCTAGCACTTTTCACCCAGGGTCCGATGTAAACTGCGTTAAGATATTGTTTGATGAAAAAAAAATTTGCGTAAAGTAGTATTTACTGCAATTAGTGCAAGAACTGACGTTATACTAACTACCTGAGTCAGTCACGTGTTGTTCGGGTTGTGCACCAACAAAAGTTGCTATCAAAGGTCCTGAAAAATATTGAATTTTGTATTTCTTGAATTCTCACAATATTCCTAGAGTGATTATTCAAAATAAACAGTTGACAAAGTAGCAAATTTGGTGAATTTCTTTTATAATATGTATTTTTAACTGTACTTTTCTGCTTCTTAGAGGGCTACCAGGGTGTCTAGCGAACCAAGAAATCGGGAAATACCAGGAATTAGGTTTCACCGGGAAAACCCCGGGAGTTTCATTTCAGATCGGGAATTTTTTAATTTAATGGTAAAATCTACTTATTTTCACTTTATTTACGGCTATTTCAAATGGAGAAGAAAATAAACTTCGAAAATAAAAATGAACATTAACAAATTTCTTCCATCTCGGATGGTAATGATGGAAACTTATTTTTACATTGACGTGTTCGTCACTTTTCTAAGAGAAATTTAAATAATGAACAGTAACTTTTATTTTTGCAAACATGTAAAAAAAAGTCTATAATTTAACGTTTAAAATAGGTAAAGAATGCTAATGTTTTTATTTCGTGAGGGATAGTTTTCTACAAGTTTTCTATATAATTTATAAAGTTAAGTCCTATAAGTTTTCTAGGATAATATAATCGTTTATATCCATATTCTTCAGTTTCGACGTTTTGTCAATTTTATATGTATTTTTTTCGTGTGAAAGGTCCAATTAATAAAAATATCTCTTAGTATTGATGAAGTCCGAAACGTTGCCTATCAATGCTAAAAGATATTTTTATTAATTGGACCTTTCACACGATGAAAATATATATATAATATATGCGTTATTGTAAATAAAAAAAGTAAAATTGGTTGGGAAAATGGAAAATTTTGTCGGGAAAAACCCGGGAATTTTGAAAGGTCTGATCGCCAGACACCCTGCCTACTTAAGCCCTAGAGACTTTTTCCAAATAAATACAAATTTCGAAATTAATATTCGAAAATATAAATTAAGTTTGTCATTTTAAGCAAAATAGAATTCGATGTGTTTGAAACTTTAAATTAGAAATTAGAAGACTTAAATTATTCTTCTGTTGAATAATTTTCTTCTCATTTGATATCAGATATTTTAGTTGATGGAAATCTAGGTTCGATCCTAAAACTGCAAATTTTGAATAATCTTTTAAAAAGGCTCAGAAGATTGAATGGAGAAAAATACGCAATTTTAAAACATAAGTTATAAAACACGACAAATGTACCCAATCGCCTGCGACTGCGTTTGGGCCTCCTTTTGTTTTTGTTCTTTCTCGCCTCTTTACCTCTTCCTTCATCTCTTCGAGCTCTAGCCGATCTATATTCGCTGCTCTCCAAGTCATCGTCACTCTCTTCGCTCTCAAGCCACGAATCCACATCTGTTGAATTTCTTTTTTCGAACATTAATATGGACCTTCGAGCTCTCCAACTCTCTTTTCTGCGCGTAAACTTGGGACTGTCATTATCAAAACTTTGGAAAATGCGTCTCTCCTTACTCTCAACATCTGTTTCATTTCTAAAATCACTGGTAGAGCTTAGAATTCTCTGTATATTATTTGCTTTCAGATTTAGATCCTCGCTATCATCCTTGGAACGTTCTTCAGCGACCTGCACTGAGTGAGAACTGAAATCTTTTCTCGAAAATTTTTTCAAATTCCTGGTATTGGCACTCGATTGGAATTTCTCGTATGATCGTTGGAGAAAATTAAAATTCTTATCTAGCTTATCGTACTTCAACATTATTATCACAAGGTTTGCATTCATGTCGTTCATCTGGAAGAATTAGAAAAGGAAATAGTAAAAGTTGGTTGAAGAACCTGAGAGCCGAATTAGATATGCAAACTCAGCTCTCGCTTTGCATAATGAGATTCCTGATTATTTTTAAACACAAAATTTAAAAAGACTTATTTCCTTTTTTAAAGAAACAAAGATAGAAAATTCTGATTAACGAGAATGCGTAATGAAAATGGTAGATTTGAGTCAGATGAAACATTGCTTTACAGTTATGCGACTCTGCAGATCGTTTACGTGTTATCATTCCTTTTGGATTAGCAAATTTGTGACACGTACGTGACTTTAGGATGTGAGTTTAAAAAGGAATAGAAACACTTGTAGAAATAGATCCGAATGGTTTTCTTGCCTTATGGAGAGAAATCCATTAAGCTTTATTCTTCGGAGATAAAGAAAAAAATAGCAAGAGCACTGTGTCTTTTTATCTTTTTTATTTGTAAAGGCGATAGGAATTTTTTTAAAAGCACTTAATAAAGTGGGCCCATTCCATTAAAAAGGGTATCTTTCAATCAGAGTTTGTAGAAGAAGATAGATTATCAATGAAGTATTTCCTTTCAAATCAACGAAACCATATTCAATTATTGTTTATCGTCAAGTCTTATAAATTTCAAGGGAATAATTTATTTTATTAAATCATTTTATTTTTATTTTCTGAAAATAACTCAGGGAAAATTAAATTTGCTAAGAAATAAAAAATTACCTGCACTTGAAGGGCACGAATTTCCCCTTTTAGATGAGAGAACATGACAGCAAATGCGATCACTAAAATAAAAACCAGAAAGTTTCTTATCCTTTCAATGAATTTTAATTTCTTTGAACTTGAGAGCACAACATTCATATCCACGTTCCACTCGATAAATTTCGTTCTGTTTACTAAAGGGTCGTTGACGAAAACTTTGATATCATTTTTGGGAGGTTCCATTTTCAGGTTTGAGTACATCCCCCTGATTTTGATAATTTTTTAAGTGACCCTTTGTATATTCGAGTCATACGCTTCTAGCTAAAGTCTTATTAACCTGGAAAATACAAAGATATAGAATTGTAATTATTTAATTATTATAAATAAATAGTTCACACCCGGTGTGTGTAACATATTATTTCTTTATCGTTTATTCTCTTTGATAATGTCATATCGAGATTCTTTATCGTATTATGAGAACGAAAGGAAGTTTGAGGAATGTAAACATCTCGATATTGAAAGAATCTCAAGCAGGTTTAGAAATATTTTGGCTTTATAAAAATTATTGAAAAAGATTCATTTAATAATAATGAGGGATTAATTATTAATAATTTTCGGAAAAAGTGGGGTCACTTTTCAAACTAAACTTTCAACAAAAATTCTTTCCATCTTTATTTTCGTTTGAGAATCGTACACAAGGAAATGAGAATATTTGAATTTTGAATTTGAATTCAAAATTATCATATTTGATGACTGAGCGCAACTTTTATTGATTAATTAAATTATTTCGAGTTCATCTCCCAAATATTTTGTCTTGAAGTAACAAAGTTTTTCAACGTTTTGTTGAAAATGTTTTCAACGTTGAATGAAGAAATCGTTTTGATTTCTTCATTCAACGATTCATTTTGTATGAATTAAATACATTTCTACCTAAAATTTATTTTTTTAACACATTAATAAACGTGGAAATTTAAAAAAATACATTTTAGTTATATTTTTTGGAGCAACAATAGTTTTTCATTTTAAAAAATAGAACTTTTGCTCATGAAACAATTTTTTGATAGATTTGCAATGAAATACGTAAGTGTTAGAAGTAAATTTAATTAAAAAGAGAATATCAAGAATCCTTTTTAAATTGCAAATTTTATCAACTTTCAGGTTTCCTTTGTTTTATTCCAGACAACTTTTAGGTTTCCTTTGTATTTTTCCAGACAACTTTTAGGTTTCCTTTGTTTTATTCCAGACAACTTTTAGGTTTCCTTTGTTTCATTCCAGACAATTTTTAGGTTTCCTTTGTTTTATTCCAGACAACTTTTAGGTTTCCTTTGTTTTATTCCAGACAACTTTTAGGTTTCCTTTGTTTTATTCCAGATATAAAAGATTAGTTACTAAAAGAGTAAAAAGTTTAAATTCTGATCTTAAAATATTAACAGCCAGGGAAAATGATAAATCGGTTTAGAAAAAATCAGGGAATTCAGAAAATGAAATATTTTGCAGGCACCCTGAGAATTAAAAAAACAAAATTGTATGCAAAAAATATTTTTAGGTTCTGTAATATATTTTAAAGCAACAATATCTATATAAAAGCAGCTAAAGGCAGTTATTTAATTCTCCCTAATTGCATTAGTGAATATATTCTAATTGAATTATCAATGCCGGATATTTTTTTGACTTCAACCGTTACAAATTTAAAAAAAAAACTAGTCAAGTGTTGACTATATTAACAGCGAAAGCTTTTAGACAATCTATTTCTTACTCTAACTCCAGAACAAGATAAAACTAATCCAATCCTCTGATAATTTTTCCCGATAAACTGCTCCAAAAATAATTTAATCTCAATTCATTCGTTCAATTTGCGTGACTATAAAACAGACACGCGCGGTAATCTTTCTAGAATCAATTCAAATTCAAATATCCCCGGAGTTTGAAAAATTTTCACTCTAACTAAAAAATAATCTAGATTTATATTCTGAGGTCTCGTGCACTCGGAATCCGTAACAATACTGACTTGCCTGATTCTGATTTCTCAGTGTGACACTTATTAGATTCCTTTGCTCCAGAAAAGCAAAAGTGCGAAAGTGTCACATATCGTTTTCTGAATATTTTGTTCGCTTTTGAATCACAATTCGAGAGATAAAGATTCATGCGTTGCATTCTGGGAAGACGCAGGTCAGATTATAGCGGTACCGATGCACCGGCTTCTTACCCTGAATTAATATTTCTTAGGTAGGAGGAACTTTCCGGAGAAGTTAACAAAAAATGTTGCATTTTCAGATGGTGATTGGAGAGAAGAAATTGAAGCTGGTACTCACCCGACTGGCATTTCTGGAACCCCATGAAAACGGAAACTCCGTCCACAATGGCGTGGACGCCTGAATTCGCCTCACGAGAAACTCTTGGTAACGTACGCTTCGCCTTCGAATCCCATCTTTTGTTTACTATGCTGAGCCTGCGAATCTTGCCTCCTCCACACACGGTCTACGTTCGACCGGTTCGTCGGTGGCAAACGGTGTTCGACTGCCAACTCCGCTCTGCGAAATCCCTAGGTCAGTGGTTGCCAGTCTTACGCGACCATAGGAGATACCGTACGTGTTGGAATTTCAACCTGGGATCAGATTTCCTTTTCAGGGGCCCTGCCCTCAGGGCCTGATGCCTTTTGGTTTCCCTTTGCAAAGGTCGAACAGATTTGACCGATCCCAGCAGGAAACAGATTCAAAATTGTCCGAAATTTCATTTTGGAGCATTCAGTCAGGAATATCGAGCAAAACATTTTGGAACAAAAGAATTATTTTTGGAATTTTTGGTTGAGGAAATCTTCAAATTTTAAAGACTTTAAGATTTTTCATTGTTCCTGGGAGGAGAAATTTCCAGTATTAAAGGGGATTTAATTTGAAACAAGAGGATAATTTTTGAAATTATTCTGGTCTAGGGAAAGCTTTAAATTTTGGAGGCTATAAGATTTTTTAATGCGCCCTAGCTTTTTAAAAGTTCTAGTATTGAAGGAGATTTAATTTGGAACAAGAGGGTAATTTTTGAAATTATTCTGGTTTGCGGAAAGCTTTAAATTTTGGAGGCTGTAAGATTTTTTAATGTGCCCTAGTTTTTAAAAAGTGCCATTATTGGAGTAGAGTCATTTTGGAGCATTCGTAGTGAAGAAGAATCCTTATGAATCAAATCGAGGGAACATCTCCTTTTAGAGTTTAGAGGATTATATTTGAAATTTTGGGTTGGAGAAATCTTCAAATTTTAAAGGCTCTACGATCTTTTATCAATCTTTTATTGTTCCTGGGAGGAGAAAGTTCCAGTATTGAAGGAGTTTTAATTTGAAGAAAGGGGGTAATTTTTTAAATTATTCTCGTCTGAGGAAAGCTCTAAATTTTTTAAGGTTGAAGATTTTTTAGCAGGGAAAAGTATCGGATAATTTTTTACCAGATAGATTTATAGTAAGGAAGGATCCTGATGAGCAAAAGTATCCTTGTAATTTATTTTGAAATTATTCTGGTTTGGGAAAAAGCTTTAAATTTTGGAATTTCAAATATTGAAGATTTAATTTGGAGCAAGAAGGTAATTTTTGAAATTATTCTGGTCTAGGGAAAGCTTTCAATTTTGGAGGCTGTGAGATTTTTTAATGCGCCCTAGTTTTTAAAAAGTTCCAGTATTGAAGATTTAATTTTGAACAAGAGGGTAATTTTTGAAATTATTCTGGTTTGCGGGAAGCTTTAAATTTTGGAGGCTGTGAGATTTTTTAATGCGCTCTAGTTTTTAAAAAGTGCCAATATTGGAGTAGATTCATTTTGGAGTATTCGTAGTGAAGGAGGATCCTTATGGAGCAAATCGAGGGAACATCTTTTAGAGTTTAGAGGATTATTTTTGAAATTTTAAGTTGGAGAAATCTTCAAATTTTAAAGGCTCTACGATCTTTTATTGTTCCTGGAAGGAGAAAGTTCCACTATTGAAGAAGATTTAATTTGAAGCAAGGGGGTAATTTTTAAAATTATTCTGGTCTGGCAAAAGCTTTAAATTTTTTAGGTTTGAAGATTTTTTAGCAGGGAAAAGTATCGGATAATTTTTTATCAGATGGATTTATAGTGAGGAAGGATCCTTATGAGCAAAAGTAACCTTGTAATTTATTTTGAAATTATTCTGGTTTGGGAAAAGCTTTAAATTTTGAAATTTTAAATATTGAAGATTTAATTTGGAGCAATAGGGTAATTTTTGAAATTATTCTGGGTTGGGAAAAGCTTTAAATTTTGGAGACTTGAAGATTTTTATTACTCCTAAAGAAAAAAGTGACAATATTGGAGTAGATTCATTTTGAATCATTCGTAGTGAAGAAGGATCCTTATGGAAGCAAATCGAGGGAACATCTTTTAGAGCAAGAGGATTATTTTATAAATTTTGAGCTGGAAAATCTTCAAATTTTAGAGGCTTTAATATTTTTTATTATTCCTAACAGGAGGAAGTTCCAGTATTGGAAGAGATTTAATTTTGAGCAAGTGGGTAATTTTTAAAAGTATTCTAGTCTGAGAAAAACTTTTAGTACTGGAGGGTTAAAGATTTTTTGGCAAGAAAAAGTACTGGAAAGCTTTTTACCAGATGGATTTATATAGAAGAAGGAGAACAGAAGTATCCTTTTAATTTATTTTGAAATTATTCTGGGTTGGAAGAAGCTTTAAATTTTTGAGTTTTAAATATTAAAGAATATTTAATTTGGATCAAGAGGATAATTTTTGGAATTATTCTGGTTTGGGGAAAGCTTTAAATTTTGGAGTCTGTAAGATTTTTTAATGCACCCTAGTTTTAAAAAGGACCAGTTTTGGAGTAGATTTATTTTGGAGCAAGAAAGTAATTTTTGAAAATTTTTATTTTAGTGTTAGAGAAAAATGTACCAATATTGTAGAAGATTCATTTTAGAGTATTTGTAGTGAAGAAGGATCTCAATGGGACAAAAGGATGATTTTTGAAATTTTGTGTTGGAAAGAACCCAAAATTCAAATTTGTAATTTTTTAAAGAGGAGATAGAATCAAATTTGTTTTGATTTTGATTTGCTTTGATTTGAAATAAAAAGATTTGATTTTGGAGCATTTAGTGGGGAATCGCTGAATGTTCCAAAGATAACTTAATTTTCTTAAAGTTTGATTAATTTCAATTCTTGCTTTTAAATTTAAAAGCTAATTTCATGATTTTAATTTTATAAAATTAAAAATGTGTATTCTTCCTAAATTGAAGGCTTGTATAGTTCTAAAGTTTTTTATGTGAAAATACTTATTATTTTATTCTAATTTAGAAAATAATAGCTTGCAAAGATTTTTAAATTTTGAAAATTTTATTTTTAAAATTATATCCTTTTTCAAAATTTTAGGATTGACAGTTGTCACTCTTTTAACTTTGAGAAATATTAATAAAATTTGAGTACTTCTAATTTCGAAAGCAATAAAATAATTAAATTTTACTCCAGATATTATATAGAACTTTTGTTCTTTAAGTTGGTACCAACAATATTTTATGATTTACAATCTTGCGATGAATGCCATTCACTCAATTATTTCATTCAAGAAAGCGAAAGTCAACAGAAGCATACTTAGTAACTGGAAAAAAGAGATCTATATTAAATTTAATCTTAAAATCCTAAAGCTGTAAAAGTAAAAAAAAATAAATTAATATTTAATTGATAATTTTATTCATAAGAAATTTTCATATCAATTTCTCTTTTTTTTCTATATTTGCTCGCTATCTTGAGTATTTTATGCGTCTATCTCGCAGCGTCTTTCACGCAGTAAAAATAAGTATCCATTAACCGATTAACCCACTTAACTATAAAATAATTAAAAATTGCACAATATTTATATTATAATAAATTTTCAATTTCAATAATAAATTATAAATATTAATAAACTGAATAAGATTAATATTATTAATATTTAATATTTAATATTATTAATATTATTAATAATAATTTTTAATTAGTCAACATGATATTTAAAAACTATAAGCAATAATTTCAATCTTTAAATACTGTTTTAGCTCAGAATAGATTCTTTAATTAAAATTTAAAATGATTGTCAATAAGTTGTCACACATGATCCATAAATTGAAAAAACCATTAAAAAGATTTAAGCACTCAAGAAGCTGGGGCACAAACTCGTATTTGAAACTCGTTTCCAAGGCTGTTTTAATCTTTTATGTAAAAATGACCCGTGTTTCCCCAAAAGTCTTGGGGATATAGGTTCCTTATTTCAAGACAAAATTGGCAGTTCTCTATTCTATACCTGGTCTCTAATAATAATTCTATCCTTCTATTAAAAATTTCTTTAAGAAAAAGTTAAAAATAATTTCTTCTACTAGAATTACAGAAGTTTTTGTCTTTATTAATATTAATTTCAAGTTAACATTGTTACCAGAATATTTTCTTCTACAAGTTTGATCAGTTTTAAATTAATTTCTGTACTCTCATCGAATATTTATGATGTACCAGATGCGACAGAGTTCAAGCACTCGTACAAACGTCTCTTTATTTGTTCAGATCTCGTTTTTGCGCATTCTCAATCATAAATCCCTCGGCAAAACAGAACACAACACTTGACTTCCAGCAAAGGTCGATTAACAAGTGCCATTTTCAATTGAAATCACAGTAATATCGGTCATTCGCATTAATTCACATATATTTACATTTGATAGACATGATCTAGACACGTGCTGAAGTATACTTTTATAAATTGACAATCTAGCTCTAACTAAAAAATAATAATTACATTTTTATTTTTTGAAGCATTCATTTTTTCAAGATATCTAGTTTAAAATTATTTAACTTCAATTAAAGTCTCTAAATTTCTGACATTTGAATTCTATTGGATATTTTTTATTAAAACGTGCGCTTACAAAAGCAAAAAAAGCTGTAAAATTAATTTTTGAAATTTGTAATTTGAAAATCACAAGATTGTATACAAGAAATATTACAAGATTGTTGTTCATTGAAGAGAACCTGAAAAAATAAGGTCTGAACTGAATGATGTTTCGAAGTAAAAAAGTAATGTCTCATTTTATGGGACGTAAATTGATCTTAATCTGACTTGTATTTTTTAGTTGTTTTACTGTACAAGGGTATGAAAGAAAAATTTGCTCAATGCCAAAAATTATAGTGCCACTTTTCAAAGCCTTTTCCTGAAATAACTACCAATTTATCACTGCATTCTAATTTTATAGATACTTCAATTTAAATTAAAATGACTTTCTAATGTCGACGAAATTTAATTTTATTTGCATAATTCCTGATATAGACATTTCTTATTTTAATTATGTCCACTGGTCAGTTGATAAATGTCCGTTATAAAATTTTTAAGGCATTTCCGGAGATACAGAAAATACTTTGATTCACTGAACCAAATATCTACCAAGCATATTATATTTAATAAACATACATTGACCACAAAATTGTGTCATCAGGAAAAACGTGACACTACTTCTCTCAATTCTCAATGATAAAGAAATTTTGTAGAAAAATTCTTATTCTGCTGATCCTTCACATTCCTCGATTGACCTCATTTTGTAAAACGAGGGAAGCTTAGTTTTTAATGTATTATATTGAAAATAATGACGTCACTTTTATACGTTTATATAAATATAATATAATTATATAATTATTATCAGTGGCTTTCGGAACAGGGGAGCATATCTTCCAGGAAGGGATTCTTCACTGTGGAATTTTATCAGTGATGTCAGCACCTACTTATTATCCCTCTTATTCGAATTAAAAATATAAATACTTTTGTCTTTTCCCCTTCGTGGGAAAGGAAGATGCACGATTGGAGAGAAAATTGAATTCTCAGTAACGCCGGAAGTTCGCAATTCGTTGACAATTTCCAAAAAATTTTAATTTGTGTGGGATTGAATCTAAGTAAAAATATATGTGAATTTGAACTTTGATAAAATTTTATTATAATAAGAATTTTTAGGTAGTTGTGTTAAAAATTTAAAATCATATTTGAGTATTTTTCATTTTGAGGTGAAGAAATTTATTTTCTATTTTTTTTTTTATCAAAAGAGTGCCTGATTGAGAATTTTTGAAACAGAAGAATTTAAAATTGGATTTAAAAAATCTCTTAAACTTTGAATATGACTTCTGAACATTAAATATTGTTTGCTAAAATCTGTTTCTAAAATCTGCAATAGAGGTAATCAAAGGGTTGGGTTCACCTGCCTGGATTGAGCTTCTTTGAATTTCATATACCCATAGGTATTTCGAAACATGGACTTCGAAAAGTCAGGCCCTCCATAAATTTCAGTGACCCTTGTATTCTGAGAAAATATCGGATATCCCCTAAATCACTATTTGATTATCGAAATTCCCGACTTCCTCAAGAATTTCTTCAATTTTACAATTTAATTTCCTAAATATAAAAAGTGCAACAAAATGTAGACATACCTTTTCTTTATCTAAAATACAGTTTTTATCAAAAAATAAATACACAATTGTAACAAGCAGTAGGTAAATATTTTTATCTAGAAAAGAATTCATAAATTTTATGACATAGCAGAGGGTTTCTACAAAACGAGAGTGATGCAGTTGGAGGCAGATAATAACCACGTTGCTGATTTTTATCCAACAGAACTAGAGAAGGTTTTCTAAGGTCCACTGGAATTAAAGTTCCTAAAAATAATATGAATAATTTATCTTATTTATTTATATAAAATTAATCTTAGTTGTATCTGTTTTAACAATTCAGAATTTCAATCTACTTTTAATATTTTCAGTTTTTAAGAGTTGATATGGAAAATATCAAATATCTCAGAGAATTGAAATTTGAATGGTCTAAGTTTAAAAGTATTCCAAATAAAAAAACTTGAAACCTGAAATTATTAGAAAATTCAGAGTTTCAAATTAAAATATTTGAAATCTTAGAGCTTGGAAGTGGAAACAGAATTTATCAAAATTGTACGAGATTTCATTTTTGAGCATTTAGTCAGGAATATCCGAGGAAACATTTCCTTTTGGGGCAAGAGGGTAATTTTTTAAATTTTGAGCTGGGAATTATGATTTTATGAATGGTTATGATTTTAAAATTAGTAATTTATAATTTACCTAGTTTGTGGCTGTATCAAAATTGTAGGAGATTTGATTATAAAAGTGAGAAATATCCCTGGAAACATCTCCTTTTGGAGTAAAACAGTTATTTTTTAAATTTTGGTCTGGGGAAATCACCAACTTTTATTGTTAGAGGATTTAAGGTTTTTCATTGTTCCTAACATGTTAAAGTTTCAGAATTGAAAAATATATTTATTTTTGAGCAAGAGAGTCATTTTTGAAATTATTCTGGGTAAAGAAAAGCTTTAAATTTTGGAGGGTTTAAATTTTTTTCTTGGTCCTTGCAGGAAAAAGTTCCAGTATTGGAGATTTATTTTGAAGCTGTTATTGTGAATTGTGAGAAAAGTTCCTTATGGAGTAAAAGGATGATTTTTGAAATTCTGGGCTGAATCAAACTTGAAATACTTTTAACTGTGAGAGCCCTGCCGATGAGGGATCAACCTTTCGTTTCAAGGAAGGATCGGGGGCGTCATAAAACCCTAAGGGACCTAAGGGTCATCACTAATCCCCTTCTACAATTCTCAAATTATTTATATTATTTATTCACATCAACATTATATTTATCTTTTACGTCT
>JBAGKK010368344.1:0-18774 GCA_037177015.1 Euceroptres primus
TCTCTTGAAATTCATTGGAATCTATCCAAACATCATGAAATTCTTTAGAATGTTTAAAAACCCTCTGAAATCCTCTAAAGATCGGTGAAATCATCTACTATTCAGTGGAATCTTTTGAAATGCGTAAAAGACATTTCAAATCTTTTAAAGTTCATGGAAAGCTTTCAAAATTCTTAAAAATCTGTTACAGTTGTAACACTCTAAAAATTAATTCTTAGAAATCGCTAAAAATTTGGTGAAATCTGATAAAATTCTTAACAATCTCTTAACATTTTCTTAAATCCTTTACAATTCTTGTTTTTTGATTATTTTTAGTGACCATTTTCGGTTTAACTGAAACCGTTGGTTATAACACGCTGCTTAATAAATTAAACATTTCTCCTCGGAATTTGAAAATGTGTGTAAAAGCGCCAATCATCGGGATAATTCGGGCTGGGCTCGATCTAAGGGATGGAATAATGCAGCTCCATATTCCAGACTTTTAATTTATGTGACTGGGTCTGGGTCTGGTTTAGCTTTTTGCGTCAAAGGGCTAGATAAAAAATTTCTGTACTGGTGTGTACCTGAACAAATGCTTGCCTGAAAAACGTCTGCAAAGTTTTGTTTCTTATTTGAGATTTTTGGAAAAAAATAAATTACTGTGATTACGTAATTGATAAGACAATTTGAGAAATCCATGCAAAAGATCAAGCGCGAAGCGCGAGAATCTTGATGAGAATGTGTTCCTTAAGGACGATAGAAACTTAAGTAAGTTAATAAAGTAAGTAAGTTAATAAAGTTAAGTAAGTTAACTTAAGTAAGCATAATCGCGAGCCCTAGAGGCGCTCAAACTTCTTTTAATAAGGCAGAAATTCAAGTATCATGATGAAATTGTGGAAAATAATAAAAAATATATTGCAGCATCAATGTCGGGTGCGTTTCAGTTTTTATTTTGCAAAAAAATTTCAAAAGTAACTTTTTTTTCAAACTAAAAATATGAAACTCACAAGACATTGATGCCTCAATATATTATTTATTATTTACCATAATTTCAGCGTAATATTTGTATTTGACAGGTTTATTGAGAGAGAAATCTCTCTCAATAAACCTGTCAAATATAAATAAAAAACGGTCGGTTATTACATGTATATGATACACCGTTAAGTTTATATTCATAAAATTACAAAATTTACTTAGGGCAGTAAAAGTAAATCATGGGGAATAAACTTGACTCTACGCAAAGAACCACGAATATTTCGCGAGCCCGGAAGCGCGCTCAAACTAGCGAGCGAAGCGTCCTTCGCGAGCTATAAGAACCTCGCGCGCAGCGCGAGGTTTAACGATAACGGGTCGCGAAGCGCGACGATCAATAGTATCGGAGCGCGAAGCGCGACGAGTATTTTGGATCGGAGCGCGAAACACGACGGCCACTCTGCGCGCCCTAGGTGCGCTCAAACTTGCGAGCGAATGGAGCCGCGCGAATTTATTTTTGAATTTGAATTTAAATATTTTTTCGGTGTACGTTGATAATTATTTAAAACTAAAAAAATAGAGTAGTAGTTTATCATTTAAACTTACTAAATATGCGTAATAAATCAGATTTTTTACACTTGAGAAGCAAATAGCCTTTTATCTCAAACAATAATTCTAACGCTATAGTATCAAGTTTCAGAATATGAACTAAAAGTGAACGACTTAGAATGTAAGTATTTTTATTTACATTGATAATTATTGAAAACTACAAAACTAGAGTAGTAGCTTATCATTTGAACTTTTGAAATAGGCGAAATAAATTAGATTTTTCTTTATACTTGATAATAAAATAGCCTTCTATCTCAAACAATAGTTCTATCACTGACTTGAAATTTCATTTGAAACATTCTTTGTTTGGATAAATAGAACTTTTAGTTTACAGAAAGTTTTTAAAAATATTTTTCAATGAAAAAAAAGCTGATTTTATATGTTATAATTTCACTAGATATAATAAAAATTCTAAACAGAAGAAAGTTAAACATCTGGGTTATCATTTACGGAACCTGAATGTCTGCGAAGATCATAAATATAAGTTTCTTTTAGACGAAGATAATCTTATGCGAAGTGTACAATTCTATGCATTGAGGCATCTTTTTTGCTCTCAGGCAAAGATCACTTGAGCCTGAACCTTGCACGGCGGACATACTACCCCCAGTCACCCAGTGGTTTGAGTTAGGGTTAGGTCCATAAATTTTCTTCAGGGCCTTGAGCTGCAAAATATGCCTGACTGGCTTGGCTTCTATCATTAACATAACGGACAGAACTTTTTTTTATCACGTATCCTTTTCCTGTGTCGACTTTCTACTGTCATTGGTTGTCTAAAATTTTTTTTCCAGTCAAAAACTTCGTCCTAGGAGGTGTGCTTGTCATACTTTTGTCTTTCTCGCACACTCATCTCGGAGTTCATAAGTTAGTACACAGGTTTTGAATCTTCTGTTCGTGTAAATGCGGCGAAAAAGTCAACAGAATTTCTAAACACAAAGGACAACTCACTACATTCCCGACAAAGACAGAAACAAGTTAAAATCAAATTATAGTCACAAAAATAAAATAAAGCTACAGTCAAAAGTTTATAAACTAAAAGTGGAATCTCTTTTTTTCCTTTTCTTTTCGGGAATGATCTTCCGTTGCAGCACAAAAAGCGGCTAGCCCCTTTCTTCTTGGCGGTCGAAAAAGCATCGGACTATGCGGCAGGTGTTGAGTAAAACCACTTTTTGGGCTGCAGCTAGCACCCACTTAACTCCCAGATCTTCCAGGTGTTTCTGGCACCTCGCGTGGGCGTTCCCTGTGGCCGAAATCATGATTGCTTCAAGGCAATTTGCTGGTGAATGATCCCAGCTACATCATTATGTCTGCGAGTATACTTTCGCTGAGCTAACCTCCTGCAGCCATCAATGATGTGCTCGATGGATTCAATTGTATCACCACACAGCCGGCACCGATCATCCATTTCAAGGCGGAGAATATGCTTTTGATAATTCCTGGTGCCGATTACCTTGTCCTGGATGGTCACAACAAACCCTTCTGTTTCCGGAAAGAGTCCGCCTTTTCGTAGCCACAGGTTAGATGCCTCGCTGTCCACGTTGCATTGATCTTGTGCCCTGGGGTGCTGTCCATGTAATGGCTTTTGTCTGCATTCCTGAGCAATTTGCTCTGGAGAGGGAGCTAAGATGTTAGCACCATTCGAATCAGCGAAATTGAGAGGCGTATAGTTGGTATCTTCTTTACAGATGTTATCATAGAGTGGGATGTCACGCTTGCTGTTAAAATACATGGTCAACTGTGTGATCTGCGATGCACACAATTGACGGACATCCAGAACGCCTCTGCTCTCAGAGTAACGTGGTAGGACTATCCTCTCACTTGTCGAACTTCTGTGGTGTATTCGGTCCTTTGTCATTTCGACGCGGATGGTTCTGCTTAGGTCGATTTTTGACCATTTGATGAGACCAAAAGAGTACGTGAGAAGCGGGATCGCGTAGGTGTTGATGGCCTTGATCTTATTGGCCGAGTTGAGGCCAGTTTCCAAAATAGCTTTCAAGCGCTTGACGTCTTTACTAGTAGTGTGACAGGGTCCCAAAAGCTGAAGGACACCTAGATATTTATACGACTCTGCCTTCGCCATGGACTCAGTGAGCGCCTGATCGTCAAGCCTCAACTCTGCGTTTACTACTCCTCTTTCTGAATGCAGTTTTCTGAACTTGTCCAGCCCGAGTTCCATATGGATGTCATTTGAGAACTGCAATAAGATGTCAAGTAATTTCTGCAGTTTTTCCTTCGAACCGTCGCGGCGTACAATTTCAGGTCATCCATATAAAGAAGGTGGGTGAGATCATATCCATCTCTGCCACCGAATGAATCTCCCAGGAAAATTCCGATCATAATGTTCGAGAATCTGGAAATCTTCTGCAGCCCACGGTCAAAATACTTGATTCTCGTGCCCCAAAGAGACATAGCGTGACTCAAGAATTTTATTTATTTTTATTCATTTAGCATAAGTCCCTAGGGCTAAATGGTCCTCTAGGAACAGGAGATACATATACTATTACTAAAAATACAGTCGCTGGTCGAAGAATATTCTTGAAGTTATAATTATATAGTACATCAGAGATTTAGTCAAGTTATTATATAATAAAAAGTGCGAGAGCGAATGTGCTAACGTAATTGTGTGAGACTGAGAAGGATTAATATTGAATTAGAATAGCAGAGTTACAGCAAAGTATTAGTTATCTTGTCACAAACCTATAAGTCGAGGGACGTAATTGTGTTGTATAAATTAAAATATTAGTTTAGGTATTACATGTGTTTAAGGTATTGAGGCGCTGACTTAGATAAGATAGTTATCAATGAGTGATTTCTAGAGTAGAATTGTCAATATTAATCAAATACATAAACAAAAGCTTTTTTGAAGTGAAAATAGGAAGGCGCTTCCCTAATTGATACAGGCAGTTTGTTCCAGAGTCGAACGCCCCTAACTGTGAAAGAACGTTGTAATTTACATGTTCGATGCTTTGGAACTATGATTACCTTTTTTCTTTCTCAAAATTTGGAATGGGCAGGCAGATTTTTGTCAAAAAATTCAAATAAATTGAAAATTTTGACAAAAATTTGTCTGCCCATTCCAAACTTCGAGAAAGAAAAAAGGTTATCATAGTTATTCAAATAAATTGAAAAGATATTCCGGGGTTTTGGTGTGAAAGAGATTGTATAAAAAATTACCCATAAAATAATGTCTTCTCTTGGCTACATTCAGAAACCCAGCTTGCTTTTGATAGGTTGTTAGATGTACATGTTTAGGTAAGTCATAGATAAAACGAATACAGGGATTAAGTGCTCTCTCAAGTTTAGAATTAAGTTCATCTGTTATGTCATCATATACTATGCAACCAAAGTCAAAGTGTGGCAGAATCAAGCTCTTAACCAGAAGTATACGAATGGGAACCGGCAAAGATTCTTTGTGTCTTCTAAGTTGGTGCAGAATACTGAATGTTTTCCTCGAGATGTCGATTACCTGCTCTTTCCGAGATAGGGTTCTGTTCAATATGAATCCAAGATCTTTTACAACCTTAACAAAATCTATAATCTGCCCACTGATCAGTAGTGGCGAAAGAGTCATTATCACTTCAGAAGTTGGGAAAGGGGATGGCCCAATCACGATTTCCTTCGTTTTAGCAGGATTGAGTGAAAGCCGATTGGTACTGCCCCAATGCACCACCCGATTGATATCCTCCTGTACGAGAGCAAGGAGATTTGTTAAGGAGGCAACAGGACCGAAAGATCAAGTTTAAGTCATCTGCATACTTGTGGTACTTACAATGTTTCAACTCTCTAACCAGATCCGAGGTATACAGGTTAAAAAGGAAAGGAGCGAGTATAGTACCCTGAGAAACTCCACACCAGTCAGACTGCTCGACTCTACTATTTTTTACTCGTTGAAACCGACTATTCAAGTACGATTCAAACCACCTAATTGTCATGTCAGACAGCCTAAAGGACTTCAACTTAAGCAGGAGGAGTTTATGGTTTACAGAGTCAAATGCCTTAGAAAAGTCGAACAACACAACAATCATGATCTCTTTATTGTCTAATGCCATTTTATAATCATTGGTGACTTTAAGAGTTGCTGTTAGTGTACTGTGTTTTGCCCGGAAGCCGGATTGCATTGTATCGATTAAGTTTTGGGAATCCAGATATTCAGATAATTGACTGGGAACTATTTTTTCAAAAGTTTTAGATAGTGCGCATAGGATGGAAGTAGGGCGAAAATCTTTCGGGCATGTAGAGGAACTAATTTTTGGAATTGGGCAAATGATGGCCCTTTTCCAAATATCAGGGAATATCCCAACTTGCAAGGATGCATTGTATTTATATAAGAGAATCGGAAAAATTATCGGGAGAGCGAGTTTAACAATTTTAATTGATATACCATCGTCTTTTTTCAGTTCGTCGACAATCACTAAATTGATACGTGTACTGGTACGATCAGTGTGGTGTGTAGAATTATGGGGAACAATCGAGAGTCCAGAAGATTGTATCAAAGTTGTAAGGTAATTGGTGTGGTTACTGCTTGCACTTAAATTTGTATTAAAACGACCGGCAAAAATAATATTATTGAAATTCGGAACGTGCATTGTTATCTCCGATTCAAGTTCACTGCCATAGGATGCATTGGGCGGTTTATAAACAACACCAACTAGGATTCCGTTCCTGCCTGTACCAACTTCTACTAGAAGAAACTCCAGTGTAGCTTTTGGACTCACCCCTCTAATGACACCACCTAGACTTTCATGCATATAGAGACAGACCCCATCCCCCCTTCTTTCGTCCCTGTCCCGAAGAAAGAGCACGTAATTATCAAGGGCCACCATACTAGAAGGATGATTAGGAGTTAACCAAGTCTCAAAAACCGCAATTAAGTGATGAGAGCAAGCCTGAAAAAAGTGTTTAAATTTCTGATAATGAGCCAAGAGAGATTGGGCATTCACGTGACAAATATTTAAGGAAACCATCGAGAAAGTTTATTAGTACAATTCATGTTCAGACAGGTAAAGCAAGTTAAAATGAAAATATCCCGAGTAATAAGCCACCCCAAACCGAACCTCGTCAATACAGGAAAGGTTAAAAAGCTAGCATTGTATGTATGTACAATCTAGCATAAGAGTCGTAACAATAGTAAACAATATGTATACAATAGACGAGCGTGTTGCCAGAGGTTAAAATAAAAATCAAAATGTAACATGGTAAAGCCCTGCTGGAGGTATTGCTAAACCATACAAAATGGAGAATGTTATATCTACGTATACGTTTTTCTTATAAAATGCGCGACAGTAGGTAAAGTTTAAATTTAGGGGTGCACACGCAAATCATAAATATATAAAATCGATACAAGTCTATAACACAAATACAAACATCACTATATAGCATGACAGTTATGATGACCACTATGATAGGGTATATAATAATAATAATAAAAAGGATATAGAAGCGAGCCACCAGCCCACTTCCTGAAAGTCCAGAAGCAATCCAGTAGTTGCTAGCGTAGGAGGTCAACATCACGTGAGTAGGAAAGCAGGTTCCTTGATGCCCCATCTTCCTTTCGGCAATAAATTTTGCCATCCGCAATCCATAAAAATTTTATCTTTTTAGCTCTCCTAAGCTCCAGCACAGCACTGTAAATTTGCCTGTAGATTTTAGACAAAGATTCTCTAATGTAAAGAGAGTGATGCACCTCCCCTCCAAAATCTTTGGTGGATAAGCCCCTCTTCTTTTTGCTTTTTCTTATTATACTAGCACACATAATCTGGTGAGTCAATTTAGCCACAATAATGGGTGGTAGCTTGAAGCGAGAAGGATCCGCAAAACGGATTCTATACATAGAGACAAGGTCATCTTTGGTGCATACTACCCCAAGAACGGCAGCTATCTTGCAGAAAATAGAAGACAGATATTCAGACTGTTCGTATGGCAGTCCGTGTAATTCCAGAGTGGAACTTAGTGCCGCTTGTTCTAAGTTGTTGCATTTTTGGTCCAGTGCCGATACTTGTTTAATGAGCATGTCATTCTCAGAATTGAGTTTTTGCGTAGTTGCTTGGAGTTCGGAGATATCCGTGGCGTTCGACGCAGTAGTTTCCTGGACTTTGGAAATGCGAGATGCATTCTCCCTAATGCCGTTAACCAGGTTTTCAAAAGCCTCTATCTGTTTATCTTCAAAAAATTCCCACATGTTGGAAATCCGCTGGAATCCTGCCTCTTGCGCCTTCGACACTGCGTTCATAATAGTAGTTACAACTCCTGGCCCCAAAGAGACTAGAGTCGTCCCTGGATTTGCTACGTAATCATCAGCTGTTTCTGATGATAAAGAATTGTGACTCCGCTGTTTGACCTTGTTAACATTTAGGGAGCAGTCAGAGCAAAACCACTGCTTCTGGTTCTTTTTATCTTGTCTAGATTCTTAATAGGGATATTAAGACACATAAAATGAGCCACTGCACCACATTTTCCACAAGCAAACGAGTTCAAGTTCCCTCTCGTGACCGTTTCACCACAACTCGCACATGCCACTTGGCAAGATGCTAAGCACACCGAAACTTGCATACAAAAACTGGAGTTTTAAGAGTTTCTGACAGAAACTTCCCGCACAATAAACAGATTTGTATTCCCAAGATTAAATACTATGATATAAACTCCGTGTGATACCGCACGACGACCCGATGCCAAAGTATTTAGACAAGAATTACGGAACGCCACATGGCACTGTCCAAACTCACTGGCCAGGACAGATTTTATATGTCCTGAGTATCTCAAGCAAGTAATCGTGGGATACCGAGGGAAAAGCTTATTTATAGTCGACGTATGCCATGTGCAGGTTGCGCTGATATTTTTGCGCCTGCTTCACCGCAACACTATAGAACGTTACTAGATCCTTGGAACCTCGCGAGTTACGACAGCAGCCTTTTTGTTCTTCTGTGAGGATGTTATTGGCCTTACAGTGAGCATAGACCTTATTGGATATAATTGCTATCAGACATTTGTAGAGCGTTAGCAGACATGCTATTGGCCTGAAGGCCGATGGACTATGGGCGTCTGGCTTCTTTGGAAGCATTTACGTGACTCCCTCAGTCATGAAGGAGGGCATCAAATTTGGGTGATCAAGTATATTCTGATAGCACCCAGCCAATGGCCCATGCACACACGTAAGGTATTTATACCAAAAGTTGTGCACCATATCCGGTCCAGGTGCTCGCCAGTTTTTCGCCCTCCTCAACACTCTGGTGTTGGTTACCTCCATTTCCAGAATGTTGGACATGTGTTTTCTTTCGAGGTCAAGCCACGGTGCCAAGCTACAGCTAGTCTCTGCCGGAAGGTGTCATTTACTTTATCCAACGTCGAACCGGTTGCTCCACACTGAAAGAAAAATCAAGCTTTGAATCGATGGAAACATCCCATGCTTCAAAAGCTTGAAAAAACCATCCTTTTAAAGGGGGGAATCATGCTTCTGAAGCATGCAAAGTGTCCATGGTCGAAATGCAAGGCGTTCATGCTTTTCACAGTTTCAGACGGTAGAGTTCATGGGTTTGAAGCTTGGATGGGATTTCCATTTCCCCGTTGTCGATAGAGGTCTATCTCCGTAACTGCTGTCATTTCTGGGTGCAATTCCATGAATTTTCGACGGAAGACCATTTCTCTTTCCGTCAGGTCTGTTGTCCCTTGGGCTACGAAGTGGCAGCGCATCACTGCTTCGTCATATTTCAATAACCAATTGATGCGCTGCCGTGGCCTTCCTGTGGAAGTGGTCCTCCATCCTCCACAGGCGCAGTTGATGTCCTGCTACTTGCTACTTCCTGCCGATATTCTGGCTGGACAGTAGCCCTTTCGGGTATCCCGGTGAGATCTGCCTGTCCATCACTCAGCTCACCACCACCGGCCTGTATACTGTCGCCCCCCAGCGGTGGCACCAGGAGGGCCCCGACGATCCTCGGGCAGCGACCAACGGCTAAATATATTTCTTATACTCTCCATTTTTAATAGGTTTGCCAGAGCTGCGTCTGCCTACTGGGTGGTGGTCCCCCAGCGTTTCCTGGCTCCTACCACTTGGAGGTGCAGCTGGCCTTTAGGAGCCTTATTATTATTATTATTATTATTATTATTATTATTATTATTATTATTATTATCATTGAAGCAAAAAAGTTGAACTACTTTGTATTTTTGAAGAAAAATAATTCTTAAAGTAATAAAAAAGAAAAATATATATTTGAAAAGAAATACGCAATTAACAGTAGGGGAAAGGTAAAGAAATAACAGTTTTTTATGGCACATGATATTGTTTATTAAAAGCATTTCATCAACAAATTTTACAAAATATTGCGATGTTTAACAGCTTCTGCTAACTCGTTGCAGAACATGTCGAATAATTCGCGTACACTGATTTCGTATTATCGAAAATTATGAATATCATAACATTCAGTAATGAGATTTTTTTTAATAGGTAGCAGAGTTTCATCAAAATGATTGTTTTCAATTTCCTTAAATTTAGAATCGAATTTCTCATACGATAAATGAAGAAATTGTGGCGCAAGAATGCTTACCAATGAATTTGTACAAATATTTACAATCGGAAGAATATTATTTTGTAAATGGGCCAAGCGATATTGAATGCAATTACGAAGTGACTGAAGATTTAAAACTGTTCTTTCCTGCATTACAGTGTCAGGTGAGTAAATTTTTTTTTCCTAGTGGAGTCTTCTTCTTCTTCTTCTTCTTGTGCGATGTCGATGCAGATTGCTTTAGAACCATAGCTTGATGTGTAGACCAAGATATAAGGTCCAAAAGCAACACGAACAGTTGACTCAGAGGGCCAGTACTTAGTAAAGTAGGCTGCAATGTCATCCAGCACGCTGTCAAACTTTATCCATGTGTCCATATCAAAAGTTTGCCGTTCAAAAGATTTCTTCGTGAGCGTTGTAATTGGCTGAAATTTAATGTCGCTATGTTTTCCATTGGCAGAAAGTGTAAGCTTGAGCCTTATACTCGTCAGTTTGGAATGTGAGTTATTTAGTCCATAAAAAGATGCAAATAATAATTCATTTTGTGTTTCCATGATTAAGTGTTGTTCTTCTAGTTTTGAAGAATAAATACAAACTAAGACTAGCGAAATTTTGCGATGATATTAAATAGTACCTCCTCTTTTCACCTCTCTCACTCTCCCACTCCCCCATGCAACAAAAAAGAAACATTGAGAGTAGGGACGACACTGGCCTAATGAATTCACCTTTTTTCTCGTGTGTGTGTTTGTGTGTGCGTGTGTATGTAAGTTTATGTATGTGTCACTTTCTTATGAATAAGATGTATTTCGAACGGTAACAGATAAATTAACGAATTTATTTATTTTGCAACTAATATCTTACATTAGAAAAGAGGATTTCAAAAAAATATTAATTCAATTTTTTAAATTCTCATCCTATGAGAAGGCATTAGTTGTATGTGAAAACTGACTTTTCGAATTTCCATCAAATATCCACGTTTTGAGACCCCCTGAGTGAGAAAAAACGGTTTTTACGCCGGTGTCTGTCTGTCGGTCTGTCTCTTAACGCGATAACTTTCGAAAGAATAATCGGACTGCATTGCGCTTTGACAAACTTTTTTAAGGCTTGAAAAGAGGAGACGACTTCGTTAATCAGCCATATTGGCCTAAAACTCAAAAAATTAGGGTCATTTTATACTTTTTGAAAATGATTTTTTCAGAAAAATGAATTTTTAAGCGCAGTTCTGGATAGCGGTCATAAAGCTCTACAAACCATATTTATAACATTTACCCATTTGACCAATATTAACAAAGTTACAGCATGTAGAAATCTTTTTAAAAAAATTTAAAAACCAGTTTTAGAAGAAATCGAAAAATCGGCGAACTAAAATTACGCACATTCTCATCACGTGACCGCACTAACGTGCCTACATATGCCTCAGAAAGTTGCAATTAACAAAACCTGGATTTAAATATTTAATTGAACCCTTTTACTGTCCAAATCTTAATTTTTTTTTAAATTACAAAATTGCACTTTTAACAAAATGTTGGAAAATCCTCTACACCGTTTTATAGAGCTTCATGGGAGGAACCAATTTCTCCCCTTACGTGTTTTTCTTATCTCGCGTCGTTCTCTCAAAAAATGCAATTTTTCAGTTTGTTTCACACACTTATTCTATTTTTCGCCCCTGCATTTGAATTTCACGTGGTATAAAAGTTATTTTTTTACAGCATTTTTTATATCTTAAGAAAATTTAATGTGTCTTTTTTTATTTTTACTAACATTGTCTTTTATAAAAAAAAATGTAATCATTTGAATATTAAATTTGAATATTTTCAAATAAACATTCTACTGCAAAACTAATTATGCATTTTGATTATTCTTTATTTCGTAGAAAGAAAAAAGATATTTTACAAAATCATTAAATTATATTTTTATTCAAGCTTTTTATCACCGCCCTCCGCAGAGATAAGCTGGTCACACGCGGGTATATTAGCTCGTCCCAGAGTCTAGCTTGGCAGACTCACGCGTGACAATAAGCGGCTGATGGTTCGCGTACGCGCTTGCGGCTGCAGCAGCGGCGGTGCAGACAAGGTTTTTGAAAAACCTATATACATATTAAGATGAAAAATCAAAAATATATTTTCATTCGTCAACATGGATATGCACTGGAAACACCCATGAACATCAATGATTTGTGGTCCGACGGGGTGCGGTAAAACTTTCTTTGTTAAAAAGTTTTTTAAACACTTGGACACTATGAGCGACGTATCATTTGCGAGAATACTATTTTATTACTCCGAATGGCAACCAGTGTATGCAGGGTACGAAAAAAATTTTGAATTCAGAGAAGGGCTTCCGCAATCGAGCGATTATGCAAACGATCCTCGCACCAAGTTGGTGGTTATCGATGATCTTATGCATGAGTCATCGAATAATACAGTGGTTGACCTTTTTACAAAAGGAAGTCACCATAAAAATCTTAGTATAATTTTCTTAACTCAGAATTTGTTTCATCAAGGACGTGTTCAACGAGTCATTTCTTTGAATGCAAATTATTTAGTTATTTTTAAAAATTCGCGAGATCACGCGCAAATACAACATTTTGCACGATAAGTTTGTCCTGAAAATCCTAAATTTTTACAAGAAGTCCATCATGATGCAACATCTCGTCCACATGGTTACCTTCTACTAGATTTCAAACATTTGACACCTGAAAATTGTCGATTTCGCACAGAGATTTTTCCATTAGATCCTTATCAGTATGTTTATATTCCGACGAAACAACTCAGGAGAACATCTGATGCCACAGAGGTACCAGTCGAACGTCTGTAATGCAATTAAAAGCACACGGGTCGATTGGCGGTAAGCAGGCCACAATTTTGCACGAGCTGTGTCATCTCAGCGAGAAGCAACGAAAAGCTTTGCTTCGAGAAGCCGATCCACATCTCGTTAGATTTATCTGTGAATGTTCTCTTAATCTTCTTCAGGGAAATGTACCTTTAAGCACTTTGCAGAAAAAACGATTGAAAAGACACGCTATCATTTTACGAAAATTAGCAAATCATCAAACTGGCTGGAAAATTAAGAAAAAAATCATTGTTCAACACAGTGGTTTTCTCCCTTTCTTACTCTCATCTGTAATAGGAACCGTGCTATCGTCTATCATTGAACACATCATATAATATTCATTCATCATCACTCAATTAAGATAAAGTACTGTAATTGTACAGCTTACACTTAAGCGCCTAAACAAGAACAGCTTATCTGCACGACGACACACCGGTTGCGACTCAGCGGTCGAGTGACATCTATGAGTAGATGTCATTGTTAAGTGGTGACCTGTGCTCAGCTTTTTTTCTAAGGATCTCAACGTTTGGTGTTGAAGCTCCAATCCTAAGAGTCAGGATCAACGACCTTCTGGTAGCGGTGACTTTGAAAGGACCCGTGAGTAACTGTATAAAGGGTTGATTTGGGTTTGGGAACTTTTGTACCTAGTCAATCGGAATTAGTCCTCTGCATCAAGCGTAATTCCGATCTCCAATCCTTCATCCTATCCAAGGTGCACGCCTGTACGGCTACCTACCCTTATACTCCTATGTGGGGTTGGTTTTTAGGGGTCTCAGATCATTGTTAGGGTTGCTTAATTCATGTGATGAGTGATTTTGATATTGAATTCTTCGCGAATAAGTAATGTAATAATAAGTAATAAGTAATTTCGTTCATGTAATAAGTGATTTTGATATTAAATTGTTCGCGAATTGTACTCTGCCAGATTCGCGAATTTTCTATGATAGAAATTGTCGTTCCGATGCGTAAGTAGCTAGGGCGAGATAGTTAAATTTTTATTTAAATTTGCGAATTGAACTCTGCTAAATTCGCGAATTCTCAAGATAGAAATTGTCGTTCCGTAAGTAGCTAGGGCGAGATAGTTAAATGTTACTTAAATCTGCCAATTGTACTTTGCTAAATTCGCGAATTTTCTTATAAAAATTGTCGTTCCGATGCATAAGTAGCTAGGGCGAGAAAGTTAAACAAGTATTAACAAAATAGACTGAAAATATTATTATTATTATTTGTTAGAAACCCTAATTCTGTTATTTTCCAGAAGAAGAAATTAAAATTTATATAAGGAGAAATCATAAGCTCTACTCTGTGAAAAGACTGATTAAAATACTAAAGTCTGGTATTAACCATTGCGTTAAAACAATTAACGAGTAAAAGTGCGCATGTGCACTATGCTAGGGAGTGTATCATCGTTGTAAGCGATAAAAGATTGATATTTACACTACGACTAATAAACTTATGTTTGATTAATCTTGCATTCAATTTTCTCCATCCTTCGTATCTATGACATGCTCATCACGATTACATAGTCGGTTTAACAATTTTTTCAGTCTGAAAATTAATATGGCTGCTTAAAAACCGCGTTTTTCCCGACTTTTTGAAAAACTTTACCATGAAGTACTTTACTGTATTAAGCCCTTTTCCTGAATTGCAATAATTTTACACCCCACATGATGAATTAAAAAATAGGTTGAGGCACACAGATATTCACCCTTGAATTCAGAGAAACTACCCCTAGTGGATAAAAGTCGTTTACTCATTGTTTTATATATTGACACTCAGTTTTCATTCAGGAAAATATTCATTGGAATGCAAAGAGGAGTTTTCTAAGACTGACAATACATCCTACCTCTTGTCATCCATCCTAATGAGAAAAAAACCACCCTTGTTACTTCAATATACGCTATTCCCAAATGCCAATAATTCCACATCCCACGTGATGGACGAAAAAATGTCTTGAAACATACAGATATTATATAAAATATACATGTAGGTACAACCCTTGAAAATCACCCTTGAATTCATAAAAACTACCCCTAGTGGAAAAAATTTGTTTACTCATTGTTTTATATACTAACACTAAGTTTTCATTCAAGAAAATATTCATTGGAATGCAAAGAGGAATTTTCTAAGACTGTCAATACATCCTATTCCTTGTAATCCACCCTGACGTGAAAAAAACCACCCATTTTACTTCAATATACGCTTCTGCCAAATGCCAGTAATATCATAAACCACGTGATGAATAAAAAAATGTGTTGAGACAGTCACTGAATCCGAATTTGCAATGAAAAGTACTTGAAGCATTTAAAAAGCATTTGAAGTTTCAACATTAAGCAGACGTTCAAAGTAGCATTTCTTACGCACGTATAAAAAAACAAAATTTTCTTTTTTTATAAATAATTTAGTGAAAAAATGTGGTTTCTTGAGAATTGGCTACTTTCTGTTGCTTCAATTTTTTCCAAGAAATCAACTAAAATTACCTTGCTTTTGACTCAGTACTGTGGTAAATTTCCATTGGACAACCATTGTTTATTATTCAGACAGTTTTAACTAAGAAATGCATAACTTCGTGAATAACACAACAATGGTTGTCCAATGGAGATTTGTGACGTAACTGAGCCAAAAGCAACGTAACAATTGTTATCTAATATCAAATTATCACTCAAGAGAACCATTGACGAGATATCTGCAGTCACACCTGCAAAAGAAACGCATTATATTTACTACATAATGGTCCAAATGTGCATTTGTTTATAAAAATTGTTTAAATAATGACTATATATTGTTTATTTCGATTCAGTTCCTAATTAGACTTTATCACACTTACATTTCTTCCAAAAAATGTCAGTTTTAAGCAACAGAAAGTTGCTTCTCCCCAAAAAAACATTTGTTCACTAAATTGTTTATAAAAAAAGTAAAATGTTGATTTTGATTTTGACATAAATTTTCTTTATCAGTTCTCGACCCAAATTCAGAAAATACCCATCAGGTGTTTGAACTGCAATTTTGAATTTTCGGTAGACTGGGCATGTTTCTTGAAATTAAGTCGGCAAGTCAAGGGTTTAATTGAGATAGGAGCGAAAATCATAGTAAGAGATAAAAAGAACTCTTCAGTACGAAACAGAGAGGGGGAAAGGGGGGGTGATAGGGTAGAAGGGCGAGGGGTGGGAAGTGGAGTGAGGGGTTGGGAGGGGGATGGAGGGAGAGTGAGAGAGAAGGAGATAGTATCTCCTCTTTACTCTACCGCTCTTGATACGCTTCAACGACTATATGGGGTATGCTAGAAAAATGGTCCTCGACCCTCAAGAAAACATTGACCGTATACAAAATACAAATTCCACTAATATCATTTCTTCACCTTCTACTGTACAAACCCCAGGTAATATTTTGTCTAGACTTGATTCTCAATTATCTGAAATTTTAAATTCTCCTACTCCAAAGGACGAACGAGAAAAGTGGAAATTGTATCAACAGGTACTGCAACGTTATTTTCGTTTTTTCGAAGAATCTTTTCGCGTTCCTCGCGTTGAAGAAGTTTCTGAAGAAAATGACAATGATAAAATCGATGAGAGGACGACCCTTGAAAATGAAAAGAGAAAACTTAGCGATAATATTATTCCAAATATAATTGACAGTGTTCCATCCACGTGTCAGAGAAATGCTACTCTTTTATTAAACCATTTACCCTCAATCCCCACTGATCGTGTTAACCAGGACGAACGAGGTCTCGTAACGATAGACGGAAAGCAGATCCCCCATAACAATATTATTGATCTTGTGAATGATGCAATGCGTAAAAGAAAAAAATTGCCAATTAATGAGAGGCGTTATTCCGTGCGTCTTCCTCATCAGACGAACACCCCAGAGAGTTTGTAAAAAATTTATCTTTTTGGAATGAGGGACGACCGTCACCATTGAATGTTAACGCTACTCCCCTCTCATCGCGTACTCGAGACACAGCTAGTAAACGCAGAAACATATACTCGGTCTAGAGCTGACTCAGATAACGAATTTCGGTCGCCCCTGTTAGATAAGTCCTCCGAGTTACAAGTTTCAGACACTGAGATTGAAGATGAAGACAAAAATAGAAAGAGGAGCAAAAAAAAAGACGGCTGAACTTCCACACAGTTCGTGGATAAAATTTCCTTTCAACTAATAGGCCACTGATACACACACACACACGAGCGCGCACGCTAAATCATGTCCTCTTTTATTCGCCTCTATTATGAGCCTGATCTTCCCGAATCATATTTGGGTGAACGAAGAATTCTTCACAAAACGAAGAACACTCATAAAAAAGATAAAGTTCTTAATTGGCTAGAAGAACAAGATGCGTACAGTAAGCATAAACAAGTACGACACAAATTTCCTAGACATCATTACATCGTTTCGGTAATAGATGAATTTTGGGAAGCGGACCTCGTCGATTTAAGATCTTTAAAAACCTACAATGATAATTTTTCTTATTTATTGGTAGTAATTGATGTATTGAGTAAATATGCATGAGTCGAACCTTTGATTGATAAGAGAAAAGCTCAAGTAGTTGCAGCCTTCAAACATATTCTCGATCACAGTGAATCAACCTTTGCATTTGCAAACTGATAAAGGTACAGAATTTACTGGCTCTGGTTTTACACGCAAAAAAATGGTTTGGTTGCGGCAACCGAACTGTGTCTGGTTGGCAATAGTTCGGTAGCCTGAACCCGAAAAAGGTTTGCAGTAACCGAACCGGTAGGGTTCTGGTGCCTAAACTTGTCAGGTTGGAATAGTTCCGTTGGGCGAGGCATGCGCAATACTTCTGTACAAAAGTATAACCTAATAAGTGACATTTGCCGTAGAGATTATATTCGCGTGCACGTACACCAGAAAATAGTCCCTACAGCAAATATCACTTACTAGGTTATACTTTTGGACAGCAGAATAGTGTAGGATTTAAAAATGTGGTATAACATTGATTAAAGAGTGACAGACGCTGTGGAAATAATGAAGAAAAGTCATCGACTTATTGAAAAATAGTATATGAAACAGTACTCCCAAATCTCGTATCTTTTTGCATTACGCATGCGTCGCACCGACAACCTGGATTGGTTACCGTTGGTGCGCTGATTTGAAATTATAAAAATATTCAAATTCATTATTTATAATAAATAACGATTGGAAAATGTATAAAAAAGTAAAAGCTGAAGACGCCGAGTGAAAAATTAAAATAAGTTCAAATTTAAATAATTTAAATCAAAAATAAAAAAATGTTTGAAATCAAGCAAATATTGCTGTTTATATATCTATACTATTTTTATATCTATATTCGAAGTTAAATGACTTTTTACTTTTTACTTTTTACTTTTTACTTTTTACTACAACAGACTTTACTTAATTAAATATTAAGAAAATATTAGTGACATGTTTGTATATATTAAAAAAGTTTAGAATTTACAATACTAAAAACATTGAAAATAGAATATTTCTGCTGTCCAAAAGTATAACCTAGTAAATGACATTTGCCGTAGAAACTATTTTCTGGTACACGTGCATGGGAATATAACCTCTACGGCAAATTTAACTTATTCTTTTGGACAACAGACTTCCAAAATATTGAACTATTTGCATTTTCATACTCGGAGTTAAATGACTTTTTACTTTCAGTTAGATTTATTAAAGTTTTATAATTTAAATTAATAAATTTTATCGTTCCGCGATAGCCTAGAGGCTTAGGTATTAGGTAGGGATGCGATGCGTTGAAAATAGGTTAAGGTAGTCAGGTTCGAATCCGTGCAGCGGTTTAGGATTTTTAATAGCGTTATAAGCGTTGGATCATATGTGTAGTGATCGTGTGTGTACAATATTGTACATAAATTAATATAAATCAGGGACAACATATAAATTAAGTATA
>JBAGKK010368454.1:0-18771 GCA_037177015.1 Euceroptres primus
AAACACACATCCACCCACCTAAATCACGCACTCATGATAAAAAGTAGTATGTGCAACTCGTGTGTACAATATACTATTTTAATATTTTCTTTTTTGAAAATTTTTGTTAAAATACACTATGACCTACTATTTATATTTTGCTTCGTTTACGAGAAAAATGAGATTTTCAATCGTTAAAAATGATATTTCTTCAATTTTAGATATAAAAACCCATTTTCCTTTACTTTGAAGATTAGGAAACTTAATAATCTTACATAACATGTTCTTCACATTGCTACTAAAGTAAAAACAAATGTTTTTAAAACTAAAATGTTAAAGTTCGTTACATTAAGTGCTATTTTAGTCAAATTTTATCGTTTTTTCCATTTTTTTTGGAAAAATTTGTTAAAATATACAAGATAAACATCTGGTAAAGGAATAATTTTATAGGCTTCAGGAAGGGAAACAATTTTCAACTATGAACTGCTACTCATATTTTGCGTCGTTTTCGAGAAAATTGAGATTTTTAATTGTCGAAAATGAAAAAACCTTTTTTCTCAAAAACGCGCAGTACGATTTTTTTCCTTCTTGGCTTAAAATAACCGGGGGGTATCCCGAAAACACGTACAAAAGAGAAACTGGATGTGCAAGCACTTTTGAGTTGAACTTAATCGAGGCTAGTCATGCTGTAATTATTACACTGAGAGACTTTTTGTTACAATTTTTGATAAATTTCGTTTCATATGTTACTAAATTCTTTTAGAATTTTGGGAAAATCGGGGTTCTGTTACAATATCTGATACATGCGTTTAGAAATTTTCGTATTCACTATAGTAATAATTAGCTCATGAAATAAAATAAAAAATCCTTCGCCTGGCGCGGGACTCAAACCTCCTTTTGCGCCTGCTATCGTTTCCGAGAGGCTAGACACAACCAAGGTAGCAGCGGTTAACGCGCTCGACCTTGGGACTCTCAGAAGCCAAAAGTCAAGCGTCCCTTAAAGGCACAAGTAAGCACACCGAAAAAAAAAGTATCAAAAGTTGCAAGCAACTATTTGATACGATATAAGTATTAGAATCGTGACATTCTTGCATGAAATGGAAGGATTATAGTATGACAGTGATCGTTGCGAGAATAGTAAGACACTTATGTATAATTCGCACCAGAGCCGTACCGAAAAAGCGCCCCACTCCGGAGGCGTATGAATATATCCAAAAATTCACTTGTTATAATTTTCATTTTACCGAAATTCATATTACCGAAAAATCATTTGCCATAATTTTTATTTATCCGAATTGCCATTCGCCATAATTTCTATTTATTCGAATGTTCATTTGTCATAATTTTGATTAATCCGAATCGCCATATGCCATAATTTCTATTTATCTGAATTATCATTTGTCATAATTTTCATTTACTCGATTAGACATTTGTCCGAATAGCCATTTGTCATAATTTTTATGTATCCGAATAACCATTTTTCATCATTCTTATTAATCCTAATTTTCGTTTGTTATAATTTTCATTTATCCAAATTGACATTTGTCGTAATATTTTTTGTCCTAATTTGCATTTTTCCGAATAGCCATTTTTCATAATTTT
Organism: Euceroptres primus; assembly: GCA_037177015.1. NCBI lineage: Eukaryota > Metazoa > Arthropoda > Insecta > Hymenoptera > Figitidae > Euceroptres > Euceroptres primus. Next base: position 1,582 of record JBAGKK010368454.1, read on the forward strand.
TATTTATTTGACTCGCTATCTGCCATAAATTCTTTTTATCTGAATCTTCATGTGTCCTAATTTTCACTTGTCGTAATTTTCATTTTTCTGAATTGTCATTTGTCATAATTTTTATTTGAACTAATTTTCATTTGTCCTGATAACCATTTGTCATAATTATTATTTTTCCTAATTTTTGTTTGTCCTAATATTCATTTGTTCGAACAGCCATTTGCCATAATTTTTATTTATCCGAATTATCATTTGTCATAATATTTCTGTATCCAAATTGTTATTTGTCAAAATTTCTATTTATCCGAATTGTCATTTGTCATAATCTTCATTTGTACGATTTAAGAAATTTAAGAATTTAAGAAATTATGGCACATGGTAAATCGGACAAATGAAGATTATGAATTCTGACGATTCGGATAAATAGAAACAGTGACAAATAACAATTCAGATATATAAATGAAGGGCGACACTGCATGCGGGCGTAAGTTCCAAAACCCGAATTTTACAGGAGACGCAAGAAACTGTCTAACTTTAATGCTTTTAGTTAAAAAAAATAAGAAATTACTTTCGAGCTATTAGCTCTGCTGAATCGTGAAAGGAGCGCTTTGAAAAAAGCAACCATCTCCGAGAAAATCCGTGTCAAAGGGACGGCGCGTCTCAAAAAACGCCGATTTTGACTCTGTAAGAGTTGCATAACTTTTTTATTTATTAATTTAAAAATAAAACTAAAAACACGTCTCGAGCTACTACTTAGCTCTATTGAAATGTAAAAGGAACGCCTGGAAAGAAGTAACCATCTCCGAGTAACCATCTCTCTATTCAATCGCGAAAAGAGCAGACGCAAAGAAGCAACGATTTCGGAGAGAAAATGATCAAATATCGATTTCGAGGATGACATTGAGAAAAACATGATTTCTTTCAACTGTTTCAGTTTGTAATGAATTATGTATAATACTTTTTTCGTACAACTAATGCTTTTTGTGTGACGCCACAACTCTCAGAAATGACATTTTGGGCCATAAAGGCCCAAAATGCACTAAGTGGCTGTTGGCAATTACGCCCTTATGCACTGCTTTTCTTCTCTTGACCCACTTCCAAATCGAACTGGGCCAAAATATTCTACAGGGACATGAGTTAAGAGAAAGCAAGTAATAAATAAATAAGTAATAATAAATAAAACGATTTTCGGAAATTTGGCACTTACGCCCGTATGCAGTGTCGCCCTTCAAATAAATATAAATTTAATTTATATTATAAATTAATAAATAAAAATTATGGCAAATGCACATTCGAATGAATAGAAACTATGGCGAATGTCAATTCGAATAAATAAAAATTATGGGGAATGATTACTCGGTAACATGAATTTTGGTCAAATGAAAATTATGACAAGTGAATTTTGGGGTACATTCATGCGCCTCGCACTCCGCCATACGAAGATTGCTCCGAGTTCATACTATTTTTTCACCGACTGCTTGCGCTTGAAGGCCATGGCGACACGCGCATGCGCGTGTCGTCGTGACAAGCAGCTAGCTGGTTTCCATGACCTTTAAACGCAAGCAGTCGGTGAAAAAAGAGTATAGACTCCGAACACTTTTCGTAAAGCGTAGTGGGGTGCTTTTTCAGTACAGCTCTGATGCGAATTATACATCAGTGCCTTACTGATGGTGCATGTGTTACAATTAAAGTATGGCACCAATTCTAAAAGAATATAGTAAAAATTGATACGAAATTTATAAAAAACGCAATGAAAAGTCTCTCAGTGTATATTACATTGTTAAATTATGATTTATGTAAATTACACGTGAATTGATCATTAAAAATGCGCAATTAACCAAATTAAAAAAATTTAATTTTAGCCGATTTTCAAAAAATTCTAAAATCAACAAATTTTTTTCGATCTTCTATTTTTAAATTATTGTTTGTTATTAAAAAGTGTGCTTCCAAAAAATTTGATGTAACTTTTTCACGCATAGGAAAATTTGTTTGAAAAGATCAGGTTACTCGAAATTCATTTTCTCGAAAAAAAGAAACCATTTTCATATTCAGGACTCTTAAGTAAACATTCTAAGCTTTATTTTTCTTTAAAAAAAGAAAAGAAAAAAGAAGTTTCGAAATAAAAAAAAATCACAAATATTTTTGATTTTGAAAACTGAAGACTAAATTTTTCATTTTTCAACTTTTTTTTACTCCCTCGGAAAGATCGCGAAAAAATCTATCGAAAACGTTGAGGTCAACATTTTTTATGCCATCAAAAATTAGTTATATATATTCGAAATGAAGGCTGTTAGCACAAATTCCAAAAATTTCACCCCCTCTATCTCGAAGAGTCTTTGGCTAAAGTGACCCATCTTTTTTGTATAGGTTTGTATAGGTTTGAGCACGATCGGAGAACTATATTTTTTAGGCTGAGTACACTTCAGAAATGAAGTCTCATGTAAAAAAGGGAAACAATCCGATATCCAGGTTCACAGTTAGTTTCTCACATATGCCCTCTCAGTTTTTTCTGTTGACGTGTCTTTCTTAACCCCTACAGCGCCGTATGTAGCGAATTTTCTACGGTCAAAGAATTCATATTTTTCGTAGTAGTTCCATCAATTTAAATTGTAAAAATTCTGAAAAATACAGGCATTAAAGAGTCCTAAGAAAGGTTTTGCGAAAAGAAATTTATTGAAAAGTTGATTTATTTAGCTGTAAAAATTCAAAAAGTAAATTTTTCAAAAGTGTCCAATTAAAAAAATTTACATGCGAAAAAACATATAAAAGTTGAAAAAATTATTTTCTTTGCTTGAAATGAGGTGCGCGTCTTAAAGGGTTAGCGCTTTTTGAACTATCTTGTCTATGTTATGATCGAAATATTAATTAATTAAATCATTATTTTCTTTTGGAGACTATCAAGCTATCAAACTTAAATAATTTTGAATTTGTGAAAAAAAGGGGGTGACACTCAAAGAAAACAACAGATTAATAGGCCCAAGAATCTCAAATTAATTTAGGTTTTATTGAACAACTTAATCTGGACTGAAAAGTATTCTACAGGAAATCCTACAATAAGCAAATAACGTCTGTTTCTCTATTAAGTTATAAAGAAAGTTGGTTGGAACGATACGATCTTATTTTTGACTTCCCTACGTTGCCTTTTTGAAGAGAAGGCAGAAACCTTTAGAAACGATGAAGGTGAGAGAGGAAAGCATTTTTCTCTTCATCTATCACTCTGAAATGGACGAAAATATTCCCACTTGACGCCACTAGAGTTTCGAAGAGCGCAGACAGGTTTAAACGCACACATGTACACATACGTTTATGCGTAAATGCCTACTGCGCAACTTCAAATTCCCCTCCGAGCGACCTCCATCTTTTCACCCCCCCCTAAAAAGATGAAATGGTGGAGGTCCGACTGTATATTGTCTCATCGGACAAGTACTCAAAGCATTCTGGACCCACAGATGCCTTTTTCTGATGTACATCAGCGCTTCACACTCGCATAGCACGTTAAATGCTGACTTTAAATGCTGACGTTAAATCCTTATTATTCTTGCATTTACGACATTGAGGATTATTCTCAATCCCAATGTTGTGCAAGTGCTTCCTCAGACGGCAGTGGCCTGTCAGCATTTCCACGACCACTTTCATCTGCCTCTTTTCCATTTGCAGGAGCTCTTTTGATCTCCTTGCACATGACCTTCTTATAAACCTATTGGAGTGTCTACACCTCCTCGTCCCTCTCCAGATTCACTCCTGTTTTTTCAGAAGTCAATTATCCATGGCGATTTTCACTAATGCCAATGAGATGCCACAGAAAGGCTCTGACCCTATAAGAGGACTCCCAGCTCTTCTTTTCGCCAGAGTATCAGCCTTTTAATTTTTTAAGATGTTTAATTTTAAGATGCCCAGGAACCCAGATCAGTTTGACCCAATTGCACCCCGACACTCGAAGAAGGCTTTGAAGGCAGCTCGAGACAAACTTCGATGTTACTTCTACAGCCTGCAAAGACCTGTTATAAAGATGTAGAGGCGGAGGACCCAGGATAGCCTCCATTGAGGCTGTTGGTGTCGTTCTCATCGCAGTGATTGCCAATCAAAACGCTCTCTGCAGGCTCTCCAGCTAATTCTTGGTACTGACCAATTTAGTCCATGACACCCATATCAATCAAGCATAGGTGATAACAGGCCTGATTATCACAGTAGACAACCAATAAATAACCACGGATTTTAGTCCCTAATTTTTCCCAACAGCACCCCTACAGGTCCAGAAGGCCAATCTGGCCTTTTCAATTAGCGCCGCCATATGTACCCTCCAAAGTAATTTGGGGTCAAATATGACACCCAAATACTTTACCATTGTGGAAAATTCAACTCCTTTGCCATAGAACTTCGGCTTTCTAAGGTCCGGAAGTTTCCTACTCCTCCTTGTGAAAACCATCAGCTCCGTTTTATCCCGGTTAACGGATAGGCCTCAGTTGTTACACCAACATTTAACTATGCTAAGTGCCGCCTGCCTGAGTTCAACTAATGTGCCCTCATAATTACCTGTAACTAATACCACAAGGTCGTCTACGTATCCTTAAGTACAATACCCTGCCTCGTTCAGTTTCCTGATCCGGTCATCTATCACCAACGTTCACTAAGTGGAAGATAAAACTCTCCTCTGTGGGCGCTCTCTAGCTACTTTCGCTCTCACCTTATTACCATGTAGTGAGGTACTTACAACTCTGCCATCCAGCACAGATCGCATCCACTTATTAACAGTGGGACTAACTCCATGCTCTTGCGCAGTCACTTATTCATTCAATTGGGGTGTTACTGTACGCCCCTTTACATCCAAGAAAGCCGCAACCGATACTTGCCCATCTCGCAATCCTTTCTGGATTCGAGACATAAACGCATGAAGAGCGTCAATGGTAGACTTACCTTTCTGTGAAGCAAATTGGTTCACATGAAGTGGCTTGTCTGGCAAGCCTTCCTCCTTGATGTGAAGATCCACCAGCTTCTCCAGCGTTTATAGCATAAGCGATGTAAGGCTTATTGGTCTAAAGAACTTAGCCTCATAATATGATTCTCTCACCGGTTTCGGAATAAAGATTGCCTTGACAATTCCTCTATGCTTCCGGGGTGTATGCCAACGCTATGCATATTGCATAGCGGCCCTAACAGGGCCTCCAAGCCCTTCTGTATTAAAGCAAGGAATATTTCCTTCTCTTCTGCTGCTTTAAATGGGTTAAATTGCTTGACTACCCATCTTATTCTTGAAAATGTGACGATCCTACTAGCCACCTTTCAGTCCTCCCCTTTGGCCCCCACCTGCCCATCCGACACTAGTAAAAGGCGTTCAAGCATCTCTTCAGGCGTTTCTGCCATATCCCCTGATGACATGATCAATGCCTTTAGTTGACAAGTCGGATTTCTTCTTAAGGTCCTCTGGAATTTGTCCGTATCAGAGAAACACTTAATCACCTGACAAAACCCTCTCCAGGATTCCTTCTAAGCTACTTTTATCGCATTACTATACCTTGTAAGAGCTTTTCTATACAAGTCCCACTGATCATTATTCTTGGCTTTATTGTAGAGTCTCTTGATCTCCTTTCTCAACGCCCCGAGACTGCTATTTCATCAGAGAGTATCCCTGTCCACGCTTTTAACACAGAGGGGACAGTTATCCTCGTATGCTTTATAAATTGCCGACTGCACCATGTTTACTGCATCTTGTGAGATATTTCGCACATGTTTTAATGGTCATGTCTCAGATTTTTCTAATTTTTTGGTACAAATAGTGATTAGCGTGCTAAATAAGTGTACCATTTTTTTTTCTGAAATTGCTAATATTTTGTAAGGTATTGGCATCAACAAATTCGTGCAACTTTTTACATTCTCATCACATGATATTGCAAAATTTGACCCCCCTCCCTCACAACTTTTCATCAAGTCTCCACATTTTGAGATGGTAAAGAAAGCCGAAGCCGAGTTTTGGGTGAGTGCGCGTCATCACACGAGCAGTGAAATCGCCCGTGAGGCCTCGTGTATCGAACCCTACTTTTCATTACAAATAGTCGAAAAAACCGGGGATTGCCCTAGTAATCGTTTATGACGTTAGATGACTTGCGATGTGCAAAAATAGTAAGCGTTTACGACCCTAGATGGCGTCTGGTGTGCAAAACGATTTTCTGCGTTTTGCTCACCGATGATAGGATTTTTGCCCATTGCCTTTGTGTACAGTGCAGGAGTCGGCCATTTTTTATGTCTGTAAACGGAACGCAAACGAGGATTTTGCACGTATGTGTAAAGAAAAACAAGTTTTAGAGATCCTGCCTCTGTCTGTCGTTGTTCTCTGTAGACGCGATAACTTTCGAAAGAATTGGCAGAACAGGTTGTGCTTGGACAAACTTTTCACTCCATATTCACTCCTTACCATTGGCCAAGAATTTTGACTATAAGCAAGGGGGCCGTCTCACGTTTTGATTGAGAAGGCCGTATCTGGGTAAGCACGAGTGGGCTGCCCCTATTCGAATCTGACTGAGATTTTTTCTATTATTTGGCATTAATGTAAGATTAAATTTCCCGAAAGATTATATCTAAAAAATAATTTTAATGGAAGTTAGGGGAGTGAGAAAAAAATATATGTTCAAGTTTACAACTACAGAATATTTTTGTGGAAGTATAATCACGATGAAAATAAAAATAACAGGCTTAAAATTTAATTTTTTTTCTAACCCCCATAACTCCCATAAAAATTATTTTTCAAATATAATCTTTCGGGAAATTTAATCTTACATCAATGCCAAATTAGAGTAAAAATATCAACCAGATTCGAGCAGGGGCAACCCACACGTGCTTACCCTGCTACAGCCTTCCCAATTAAATTTTTCGAAAACGATTGAGCGTTGGGTGTTTTTACTTCACCATTACTCATGTTAAGTGAAGCACTATAAGTGTGCAAAGAGACATTCAGAAACTCTGCGGAACATTGAGACAGTATCCTTGTAGGTCTGTAAACTATACATAGAAGCGTGCTAAATACGAATACACACATTCACAGCAACACTACATAAGGAAAAGATAGTAGCAACGTCGCAATTTCATTCTCATCAACTGGTTCTAGGGACTGTTGACTGTTAGAGAAAATTGTTTTGATAACACTGGTATACAAGGGTCGTGCATATGGGAAGTGACTAGGTGTTTTCGATCGAATTTTTTGCGCTGAACACGAATCTGGGCTCAAAAGTTGTCAATCACGTAAAGTTTTTAAAAAAATGGGGTTGAAACCCCCAACACAGGTGTTTTTGGCCACTTTTGGGTAACCGTGGGTATCAAACCCGAAGTTATAGAACCTTCCAAAGTGTCTCAAATTGAAGCTTGTCAATTCCCCCTTCGACCCCAATAAACCAAAATTCGATCACATTTGACCTTGAAGCCCTGTGTGCCTTTGAACGTAATGCTGACAGTGGTTGCGCACGCACCAAGTGTGTACACTTGACCGTACTTCTGAGTATTGGAGAACATGGAATTTCTTCGTCTTCAGTTATAAATTTGATTCTGGTTCAAATCCAAAGAAACCCCGAACACTCCGTGATGGAATATACGCACATTGCACCCTTAACAATCAACCCTTGTGTCGATTAATGTACCCTTACTTTTTTGTGATTACAATTTCTGAAGAGTACCCAGTGAAAAACCGGGATAGAGGTGGTCTGTAGAGGCACCACCAAACAACCCCCGGATGGATAGGTGTACATTGCACCCTATAAAAACAACCCTTGAGTCGATTAGTTTACCTCATCTCAGTTTTTAAAGTCAAAAAATAAAACGAATAGTATCAGCTGACATGTGGGTTGACTCCATCACTGAGTGTTCGGGGTGTCTTCGGATTTGAACCAGAATCAAATTTATAACTGAAAACGGATAAATTTCATGTTCTCTGATACTCAGAAATACGGCCAAGTGTACACATTTGGTGCGTGCGTCGAGATTAAGGAGACTGAAAGTCTCCAAAGATTCCTCAGGGTGACCGTTTTGGTTACTGGGGCCCCGGAGAAACCGGAGGCCGTGCTACGGCGCCTGTAGTTTTAGAATCTAGTCATTCGGACCGATAATTGGAGAGAATACCCCAATAAGCGGGGACTCAACCGGGCGGGGAATATCTGGATTCTAGCTGTGGGAATCCCCGAGAGTGGAGTCAGGGCCCTTGCGGCTCTAGATTATAGGCCCTATGTAGGGGCCGGGAGGGTCCCCTTTAGGGTGACTCGACCTGACTCTGAGAAGGGTCCAGGGGCATCCGGAGATGCCCCGGCTTAGCCTATCTATAGCTGGGACGGGTATCTCAATAATGCAGATTAATTTGCACCACAGCAAAGGCGCCTCGGCGGTCCTAACCAGACGCATGGCTGTGGTGCAGACAGGCGTAGCCCTAATCCAAGAATTCTGGTTATACAGGGTGTGACTCCATATTCAAGGGGCCTCACGAGAAATTATCAAGAGCGTGTATAGCCGTTAAGTGTATGGACGCACTGTTAGTGCCCAAACTTTGTTCTAGGGACCTCACCGTAATCAAGGCGAGGCTCAGGGGATTGGATGGAAAAAGACTGGAGGTATATATTGTCTCAGCTTACTTTCCAGGATATACTAAGGGGGCCCCTCCTCCTAGAGAGGTTGAGGCTTTCTGCGGAGGGCTCTGGTTGCATCCTATGAGAATAATTGCCCAACGAGTACCGGATGTATTGAGAGATATATCAGGGACGAGGTGCTTTTCGCATCCCCGTTGCACGGAGGGCAGCATGCCTTTCAGGCGGGCTGCTCGGTGGAAACTGCGCTTCAAGCTGCTGTAACAAAACTGGAACAGCAGCTGGAGTGTGGGGGGGGGATACGCAGTGGGTACTTTCCTGGATATAGAGAGGTCATTTAGCAATAACCCTCCAGAAGTCATCTGTCGAGCAGCCTCAAGATGCGGGGTGCCGAGGCTTATGCGTAAGCTTAATGCTGAATACCCAAGACTATGCAGATGATTTTGTGATCCTCGTTAGGGGGGCTCATCTGAACACTCTGATGGACCTTACAAAGTCAACACTGAGCATCGTAGAGCTCTGCTGTGACAGCTCAGGGCTCTCGGCTTTTGGATGGGTGGAAGGGCCTTTGGGATGACATGGGGCTTGGGGCCTAAGATAATATCTTGGCTCTATTCGGTCACAATTAAGCCTAGGCTCTTATATGCAGCGGTGGTCTGTTGCCAACTGCAGTTGGCAAGCCAGACATAACATCAGAGCTGGTTTGGGAATTCAAATGTGTACTAAATCAACTGGCAGAAAGAAACAGCGTGACCCTAACATGAGTCTCTGGTCACATAGGGGTCAGTGGTAACGAAAAAGCGGACCAACTAGCTAAATTCGGTGCAGCCAGTGGATACATTGGCCTAGAACCGGTATTGGGCCTAGCGTCGTACTGCATCGGAATGGTTATCAAAAATTGGGTCCGGACAAGAATCCGGAAATACTGGTTAAGCACTAAGAATGGCCGCCAGGCAAAGGTCATACTGGGCGACACGCACAGGATGGACCGAGCCAAGGAGATCTTGATGTCTACCAAGAAAGATCTAAGGATAATGGTTCAGATGCTCACCAGGCACAACCATTTGAACTACCACAAATACAAATTGAAAATTAGCCCTAGTGCCGAATGCAGGAGATGTGGCAGGGACGACGAAACATCCCTACATGTTTTATGCCAGTGCCCGATGCTTGCCAGGCTCAGGCTACAGGTACTTGGGACTCCTATTATGGAACCTGAGGAACTAACAATGCATCCAGTGGGGGACATACTGGAATTTAGTAAGAGGGCCGGAGCCGACCACTGGGAGCAAAACATTTAAAGGCATGCTGGTGCTTGGAACCTACCGGGCTCAGGCCACAGGTACTCGGGGTCACCTACGGAATTCGAGGAATTAGCAGTGCGAACAGTGGGAAATCCTTGGACTTCATTATGAGGTCTGGAGCCGACCACTGGGAGCAGAATATTAAGAGTATGGCACAATGGACTGAATTGCCTGAGCGCCAAGGGGGTACTAACCGTGCTCCCTGCCCAACTATACAAATACAAATACAAAATAAAAATACAAGTAAGGTACGATTTCAGAAAAAAAACTATATCAATCAACCATATTAGACAAAAATTCAAAAGTTAGAGTTTTTTTAAAATTTTGAAAAACAATTTTTTAAGAAATACAGAAATTATAATAAAGGTTCTTGGTAATTCTCTAAAAGCCCTAGAAATTATATGCATTGTTTAACTTCCAAGTCTGTGAAATAATATTGTACGAAATAAAATGTTGTGCAACGTTACTTCGTCGGCTTAGGAGATTTTAGTTAGTTAGTTAGTTTCAAGTTTTCGAAATTTTTGATAATTCGCAGTTTTCGGTTCTTGAAAGGAATCGGCAACCCGAAAATTTCAAACAAAAATTTCAATTTCAATGAGCAATCGAATATTCTCGAGTTCTCGGCAAGTTCCGAGAACCCAAAACCATTTGAGAAATCTAAAATTTTAAAACTGAAAGTTTTCGAGAACCCGAAACCGTTAGTTTTCGCTTTAATGGTTAAAAAATTTGTATGATCATCATCACTGATGCAAGTTCTGATTCTGTTACCAAAATCGAGTCTGAAAATTCGAATCAACTCGTTCGAATTTTTTTGATAGGCCTAGTATGAATTTAAATTTTATTTGTAAAAAGTGTCACTTATTTAAAAACCTATTAGAAGACCCCTCCCATGTGTGACGCATTGTGACGTTAGTGCTGACACCCCCCTTCCCTTCAGAGCATCACGTAATATGTGCATGATCCCTGCAGTAGATGTACAACGTTATTCTGGAATCTTGAAACAATGGCGGCGGCAATATTTTTTATAATATAGGAAGATTTTATTATATTATATTATATTGCAAACCTTCCTCGACGAGGAAGCAAGATAAAAATTATTTCCCAAGGTTTGCATGATCTGCGGTGAAGTTGAGAGAGGCGCATAAATATTCACAAAGTTTTATTTTCCCTAATTTTTATTTTACCTAAATTCTTATGACCGAAAAACCATTTGCTATAATTTTTATATTTCCGAATTACCATTTGACGTAATTATTATTTTACCGAATTACAATTTGTCATCATTTTTATAATACCGAATTACTATTTGACATAATTTTTATTTTTCCGAATTAATATTTGCCGTAATTTATATTTTACCGAATAACCATTTGTCCTAATTTTTATTTTTCCGAATTACCATTTGCTCTAATTGTTATTTTTGCAAATTACTGTTTGCCCTTATTTATATTTTTCAGAATTACCATGCGTCATAATTTCCTTTCGTACTAATGTTTATTTAACCTAATTTCTATTTTCCCGAATCACCATGTGTCATAATGTTAAATGAACATTAGGACGAAAGGAAATTATGACAAATGGTAACTCGGAAAAATAGAAATTAGGGCAATTGGTTTTTCGGTGATATGAATTTAGGTAGAATAAGAATTAGGAAAAATAAAACTTGGGTAATATTCATGCGCCTCAAGTCGAGACACCGAGGCGCATGAATATTCCCCAAATTTTATTTTTCCTAAATTCATATCATCGAAAAACCATTTGCCCCAATTTTTATTTTTCCGAATTAACTGAGAAACTTGCTTGATAAGAAAGAAAATCTCGGTAATACTTACGCTTTTGGATACTCCATTCATAGAATAACCACAGGGCTCGAACAAAAAGTCGTCAATCACCATACTAGGTATTAGCTTATCGATTCCACATTTTTGGGTTGCTTCAGAAGCAGATGAACACACATCACGTGTGAAAATTGCCATCACATCTGGATCAAGGTGAGTCATCAGAATTTCCAAAGTCTGATCTGGTTCTCTGTCATCTTTTGAAGATTTTTGTCTGTTAAGAGTGTATAGATACCAACAATCTGTATCGGCCGATCCTAAGCAGTAAGCCTCCCCATCTTTGAAAGAAAAATTATTTTGCACGAAAATTAGTGGGAGTACGTAAGCAGTTTTTAATAAAATTTAAATAATTACCAGGGAAGAACGTGTCAAGCAAAGCGACTTCTTCTTCAAAGGCTTGATGGGGTGACATTTGTAGCTCTGGTCTCTTATAATTTTTACGAGAGTAGAAAACATCCTGTAAATAAAAGACATGTGCTTTTAGTAAAGATATAAAAGGGAACTGGTCCAAAAAGATATAATTAAAAAACGAATCAAAAAAGCAAAGAATAAATTCTACGGAAATTAACTGAATGCAGTGAAAATTAACTAAATTCAATGAATATTAACACAATTCAATGGAAATTATCGGAAGTTAACAAAATTCAACGGAAGTTAACAGAATTCCACCGAAATTAACTCAATTCAACGGAATAACAAAATAAGAATTAAAATTAGAATACGAATGTGTAACTAGAGCATTAAGATGGTGGATTAAGCCAGGCCTGCATAGCAAGGGGAGTTTTCCTCCCGGGCCAGATGTGGCATTTTTCCCACTACTGCTCTCTCCTCAGGTTGAGAAAATTCGGGCGGTGTGTTGTCGTGTGGTTTCTCCTCGTCTTTATCCTGATTTACGTCATGAAAGGAGATACTGAAGAGAGACCATACGAAATTGCTACCACCCTAACTCTCTTAACCTGAGGAGCGAGCAAGTAATGGTGGAAATAACCCATCTGAGTCATGACTCGAGCTCGGTCCCGGCTGGAGATGGATTTTTCGTCGAATTTTTCTGTTACGGATTCATCAAGGTTTTAAATTTTTTATATAAAATAATGTCATAATAATAATGTAATTATGATTTGCAATAATTAATGTCTATTTGTCAATTTAGAAAAAGATATACTTGTAACAAAAGTGCAAACTACTTTATTTTTCTAAAATGGAATATTTTTGTCTTCAGATACTTAACCCTCTGCCTGGTCAAATGACCGCTATCGTAAAAAATCGTCAAATCAGACACCTAGTGGGGACAATGGGAAACACGTTTGATGGAGCTGGAGAGGCGATAAGGTAGCAAAGGCAGAGAGTTAAAATTTTTAGAACAAACAGATTGTCAGTACTAACTCAACGTAGTAAAATGAAAGGTGCTATCGTTCCAGCCTTATACCAGTACTCTGTCAGTATTGATTTTCGGTATTACGACAGATCCGACAAGAGTCAAACTGCCAGTACTACGCCAGTATTACTTTTCAGTACTGGCCCAATGTCGGCCCAATGCCCGGAGTACAGCTCCGGGCAGTACTAAGCTATTTGTTAATTTCTCATTGGGTGGAGTCAAATTCAATAAAATAGAACTGGACAACTCAAATAGAAAATATTCTATCAAATCTGGGCTTTAGGTACTAGTCTTTCTATAGTCCAGGCGCCCTATAAAAAAAGTGGTCATTTTTTTGCAAAATTGAAACCTGAAATTTGACTGCAGATTCTTATAGTGTTGGCATTTAAAATTAAAGCTTATAGGCAACTTACTCGATATTTTCATCCTCTGTATTTTTAAACAACCGTTGAAGGTAGCAAAATCAGGTTTTTTGTTTATTACAAAGAACCTATTTGTTTGACAGGAAAAAAGTTCAGTTAAAAAATGTAGGTTTCAAAAAGGTATACAAAATGATGAGTCACTTGTGAAGATTCGTTCATTTGTTTAATTGGGAAAAAATAAAAACCCTCTAAAATCGCCTTTTTTTTAAACACGCAATTATTTTTGCAGTAATCAAGTTAACATTTTGAAATATTTAAAAAATATGCCTCTTGCCACTCTTACAAAGTGTGCAAAACTGTCCGAAATAATTATTAGTTTTCTCAAAAAGTAATTTCTTATTAAAGAAAACCGACTTTTTTCCATGTCATTAGGGAATCTTTGACCGAATGGATATCAATCGCAGTGGGTGATTTTTACTCTAGAATCTAGAATCTATGTTAGAAGAGTTATACTATCAGGTTCATTTAGCGGCAAAGCGACTTTTTATAATGAACTTACATAAAAGTAAAACTGTTCTAGAGTAAAAAAATACAAAAGGTTCCCAAATGACACGGAAATGAAGTCGGTTTTTAATAGTAAATGACTTTTTGGGAGAACTGATAATTATTTCTGGCTCAAGTTTTGAACTTTGTAAGAGTGATGAGGCATATTTTCTGAAAGTTTCGAAATTATTACTTGATTAATGCAAAAATAATTACGTGTTCAAGAAGAAGACGATTTTGGACAGTTTTTATTTTTATTTATTTTTATTTATGTTCATAAGTTATAAATTTTTTAAACTCAAAATTTCGATAAAAATTAGAGTTTTTTCAAAACGCTGTCATTTCTACAAACAATTTAAAAATTTTTTTCCTACGTTACGTCTTAGCTATTATCTTTCTAAATAAGATAATTTTTTTTCTTATTTTTCAGACAATGCCTGAGAGAGAAAATAAGTACACCATCAGCAAGGATTTTCAAAAGAGAGTCCTACTTATTGGCTCATAACTCCGTCATTTTTTAATTTTTTTTATTGGTTATTATTTCAAATTATTCATAAAACTACTATGTATATGTGTAAAATAAAAATTATTTTATATAATTAATAGCTGCGTCAAAAAAATGTTTATTTTTATATCTATTTTTCCGAGCGCCAAGGTGGTGTAACCCCTTAAAATCGATAAAATATAAAAAGATCTTGCCTTGACTGTCCATGTACTGATTTGTCATTTCTAAACAGCAAGTTTTTCAGAAATGAAAGCGTAGACACTACTCCCAACAATGAGTGTGCCTCGAGCACAACATGTGTTGCGCTGAGAATGTCATTGGCCCCGAAAAACAACTCTAAAAGAAATACCCACTTTTATCCACCAAACCTCTCACTTACTCTCATTGGAAGTCAGGTGATTCGAGAGAGAACAGCCCCTCAGATTGGTTAAATAAGTTTCACATAGTAAGGAGACTGCAAATATTGATTTTCATTGGCTATTCAGCTTTATGGTTTTCAACTTGGATAAAAAAATGAAAATTTGTAGAAATCTCTAAAAATGATGGTACATTTGAGGAGTATTGCACGCGATGGATTGTACATTGTACAGGAGTCAAAATTATGGTATAATTACATAATTCTAGTACAGTCTGGCAACGAAAATCTGACTGACAGATCTAAATCACAGAACAATAAAGCGCATCTGCGCTTCGAATTCTAAATCTTCTTAGTTGCAAAACTTATAGCGATTTCTTCGAATCTTTCAGGCCTACCCCGTGTCACGGAGATACTACTCCTTACCATTTCTTCGTGACTTTTTTCCAAGTAAACAAATTAACGAATAGTGATGTAAATCTTCGTGAAAAAAAGGTTTGTTTGAAATTCTCATGAAAATTTTCACTGAAAATTTTCGCTGTCATTAAATTTGCACTGAAATTTTCATGAAAATTTACAACATAAGAAATCTTGCATTTTAAATTGCCTTTTCTGTTTAGTATCAAAAAGTAATGGTATTTAACAGAAAATACTCAAACTTTATTTGAAAATTTACTAATTTGAAAAATTCAGGCAATGCAGTAATATATTATTATTGAAGTGCGGTAATATACTATTACTTAAGAAGGTACCATATGCGCAGTATTCTGTCGCCCCCTTACTGACATGGGTACAGACCACGCAGATTTGTGCTCTGTCCATTTATTTCTTGAGACCATATCGAGATCTGCTAACTTACAGAACTTGTTACACAGTAGCGTAACTATTGAGACGCCAGACCCCACATTGCGGGAGGATCTCCATCTGCGAGGGGCCTCTTGGATTCAGTATTAAATTTATAATTTACATTTATTTATATGCTTATATTCATTTACATGCTTTTTAATTCTCGAAGGGGCTTCCTAAAAAATTTTGCGGGGGTCTATCCGTTACCAGTTACGTCACTAGTTGCAAAATATACTATTTGAAGTATATCAAAAGATATTGTACATTCCATGAAAGAAGTTGTTTAAAATCTATATATAGAATTGCGTAGAGGTGTTTCCGGTTACGGAAACTGTGGCTCTCCTGTAAGGGTTAAAGTACCCAGTAAAAAAAAGAATTAATCTGAATTGAAAAGAATTAGCATTTAGAATTCGCATTAAATCGTATAAATCCCGCTTTCTGCATGTTTGAATTCAGAAGAGTTAACCAACATGCAAATGAATTCGCGCTGACGAATTCAGACGAATTGGAGGTTGATTTGTAAGTCTCACGAATAAAAATGAATTAACAGACTCATGAATAAATCCGTGCTGATGCATTGGAAGGAATTCGCTCCCTCAAACTTGTTCGCCGCATTTACAGGAATAGAAGATTCAAAATTTAAATACCGTCTTCTCAAATTAACACATTCACATTTACACGAATCTTTCTTTTTTGTTGGGTAATATTCTATGGCTCATTTTAAAGCCCAGGCGGTCCTGATACCGGGAAACATAGAAAGAAGGTTCTATTGGATATTACTTTTTCGTTTACTTTTTTCTTGAAATGTAAAAAATCGAAAAAATTGAATTTTTCTTTTTTAAGGTAAATGCTGTAACGATGCAATCTATTCATTGCTTGGATTTTTTTCCTTCACCGAAAATATCACCGAATATTAACCTAGAAAAAGGGCTTAAAGAGTCTGAGAGCTTGTAACTGTATTGTTATTTCTTTATTTTGGCGCTGCCGTTTTTATTTTTTCTTACATGTTTCTTCACTATCCATTGAGGCATCTACTTGACCGACCTTCCAGACGCGCAGTGGTCTGGAATAGGAATTTACTGTTCATAATCGCCCACAAGACCTGTCCAAAATGAAAACGAAGTAAGTCGCAGTTGCCATAAGTCCGATAGTCGAAAAATCACACGGATTACTCACACATAGTTGATCCTTTTTTTTGGGTATTTTTTTTATCGAGTCCTGACGTCACAACCGAAGGGACCTTCTTCCAGCTAGACGCAGGTCAGTCACGTCCACTTAAACTTTTCTTACCCTTTCACAGCTCATATGCTTTCCCTGGGTTTCCCTGTCAATTTATGAACGGTGGGTGATATTTCTATATCGAGACGATTATACACAACATACAGTGAAATGAGTTACTTCAACTAATGTTACTCGTTTTTTACTCAATTGTAATTTTTTTTTCGTAATTAACTGTATATCTTTTTACTAACTTAATACAATTTTTTACATTAGATGTTTATCCTGAGTATAT